>JAIUZE010046285.1:0-27165 GCA_022085475.1 Heliosperma pusillum
ATATCCAAAACGGGAGACATATCTCCCGTATAAATACGGAAATAAAAGAGTGTATAATAATATACAATCCTAAAGAACCGAATATCGGTCCAAGGTAAATACTTCGCTCGCTAGCTCGTCAATGTACCCAATGTATGCATCACAAACCTGCCAACCGCATTAAATATAAACACGGAAGCCACAGTCAGTGGGGATTAACTCCGAGTTCTCCCAGCCACGAAATGTCGAGTTTAATAAAACATGAATAACATAAAAGAGATGTATATGGAAAATACAAAACCTTCACAAATACGATATGCTTTTCATGTTATGAAACAAATAACTACATATAACCTAGCATATGAAGGCTAAGCTACTCATGCAAACTATCATGTGAATCAGTTAACAACCGGTAATCCAAACTCGATCAACCTTAGCCGGCTTGCATCTCACCTTCTAAGATTCATAGAATCATACAAACATGAAAGACCAATCCGTCTAGAAACAGGCATAAGTTCTTAGCACGGTCAATAGTCGACTTCTGTCACTCGAGTCTATACCACAAGGTAGGAAAACATCCTAGTCCTAGACTGATCAGACCTAGCGACAACAGCTAACCCATTCCCTGTCTCATTACCAACAGTACATGAGAATCTCTACTAGGCGACCCCCTAAGAAGAGTTGGCTAGTACTTAAGCTGGCTTCATTCCCAAAGTGGAAGCAATTAGGCAGCCATGCCCCCGGCTTGGTATCAAAAGGCCCAAGCCAGTGACACAAAAGCTATCAAGCCATGAACATATACTCGTTAAAGATAGTAAGGCCTATCAATGTCATGGTCTAAGATACTCATTTAGAATTAAAATGGTCAAGACGCCATATACTCATAATTCTCTATGGGTACTTAGTCAACACGACATTTATCATACAATTAAACGATCACGGGAAAAACTTCATATCATGTGACTAATTGCATATAAACCACATTCAAATATCATATCGCCTCCTATCTACTAAGGCTCATTCATTCATTCATTAAATAAAACCTTACTTGAAGACAAATCCCCGACCCGAGTCCCGCGACGGGTCATCAGTCAAAACGGGGCTGACTAGATCTTAGTTTGACCAAACCCGTTTGGTCAAACCGGCTAGAAACAGAGTCTTTACCACATAGACTTTAACATAAAATCATCATATTCATTTCATGCTATTTTATTCCATCTTCTAACATGTGAATTATTAAATCTTACGAAAACCCGCTTGACTTAAAGGATATCAAATTAAACTACTATCTCGTATTATAATTTCTAACATGTGAGAAATAATAATATATTGAAAAACTTTTAATTAAATAATTTACTTATTAAAATTTCCCACTTGCTAAATATTACAAAACACGATAAAATAACAATACTCAAAAACCGTCACAAGTCCAAGGAAGGGGACCCACGGCTGTTTTGGACCGTGACAAGAACCGGCCTAGTTTGGCTATTTTGGTCGACTTTTCTAAAACCGTTTCTTAATATTTTCCCGCATGCTTAACATATTTAAAACCCGTCAAAACAACAACAAAACAATCAAGTATCGACCCAACCCAAAAGACCAACCACGGACCAATCCAGACCGGCCTGAACCGGCCTGAACCGGCCTGGTTTGGGGCTGGTTTGGGCTGGTTTTTCCAGCCACCATACACGGTTCCAACAACAACAAACACCAAATTATTTCCAACATGTTTTAATTATCAAACAACCATTTTAACAACCAATTTAACCATCATCCATACAAAAATCATGATTGTGAACAAATCATTCAAATATGCCAAGAACACTAATCATGCTAAATATTCATACAACATAATAGAAATAACTACTTATCATGTTACTAGTTAAAAATCGTAAATAACAATAATATAAACAAAAACAAAAGATATGTGACATTAATTCGTCGAGTAAATCGGAATCGTTACCTTAGCTAGCAAAATCAAGTAGCACCAAAATAAGAAGTAAAGAAAAACCCGTCTACTAGTCTTCTCCTAAAATATACGAGTCACCAAACTCGTCTTCAAAATCTTCCCCTATAAGAAATGACAAGAAAAATATTTGTTAGAATTAAAACTTGATTTTCCATAATTAAAGTGTTGAAAACGATTTTGTCGGAATTGAAAAAAAACCGTACTTGAAGATGGAGAGCGAAGAGGAGATTCTAGAAATATAAGTTAGGACGGATTTGAATAAGAAATGAAGGTTTTGTGACGATTTTGCTCAAGAACGACGAAGAACGATGAAGAACGATTAAAGAAAGTATTAATTAGATCTTAAGTTGATTTATTGTAAAATGAAAAAGTAGTTAGTGAGTAATGGTGGGTGTGAGCCGTGTAGTTATAGGGTGATTAATGAGTCGGGTTTTGAAATTGTTGTTACGGGATTGACTCGGGTTTTATGATTATATTAAGGTAATTAATTAGATATAATTAGATTAAATGATAGTTTAATAAAATATCTAGATTTTAATTAGATATTATGTTATTGTAATCAAAAGAAAGGAAAATATCTAGTCCTATTAGAGAGGAGAGGAGCCGTGTGATGTTAGAAGAAACCGGGTCTGATTTTAATCGATTTGCGTAATTTAAACTGACGGATCGATAAAGTTACAAATATGTTAGATATTCGTATTAGTTTAATCGAAAGAATTCAAATATCTAATGTGAGTGGAAAAAGATGACATGGGGCGTGTGACTCATGCCAAAGTCGGGTTTCGGGTTTGTTTCGGGACTTAAGTTGTCTCGGAATAGTTAAATGACGCTCGGGTTTAAATCGTAAAACCTTCTCTTTAATTCCGAATAAATTCAAAATAATTATATTAAATTATCATAAATTCAAATAAATCTTAATAAAAATAAATTACATTTATTATTTTTCAAATATAATTTCGGTCTTTAAAATTACGAGATGAATCGGGAAAAGTCAACGAAAGTCAAAGTTGACTTAAAAACGGGATTCTCATGGAATCTCGCAGAAATTCCAAATACGAACTCGGAATTTCCAAATTCGACTTGAAATAATAAATTCTAAATTAAAACTTAAATTTGCTGAAAAGTATCCGTAAAATATTTCCCTAGAAAAATAGGGTACATTTCGGGTTGTTACAAAAATGACACAAAATGTAATTAAAGTGACACAAAAGTATACATCACACAACCCAAGAAACATAAATATAGAACATCCAGCAAGAATATCAGCAAACTTACATACATCACTAAAAAACACAAGACTCTTAATGTGAATAAGTACTTCAATAGAAACAAGCACGTAAACTGAAACACACAACTAATAGGTCAATAAACAAAGCTACAAACAACATTATGAGAATCTAAAACACCAAAAAGACCATAGAAATGTGATTTTTATGTAAAACAACACAAAACGAAGAAAAATAGAGCGAGTAGATTACGAATCATTATTTGATGATGCGAACTCATCAATCGCGGCTGCAATTGCGATTATTCGTTCTTCGGTGTCCTCTTTCGTTGTAGGAACACCTAAATCAAATTAAACACATAATTAATTGAATTTTTGATAGATATTAAGTCAAATTCTAAAACTTGATTATAATATACATTCAATAACTACTTATACCATTTATACGATGATAATCATAAACGTTAATTACCTGATGAAGCGAATTCATCAATTGCGATTGTTCGTTCGTGGTTGTCCTTCATCGTCGTCGTAAGAACGCCTAAATTAAATCAAACACATAATTAATTGAAAATTTTAAGTTCTCAAATTAGACAATAATAAGATTAACTACCAAAACAGTAACCTAAAAAATTCGATTCTTACTCATAAATGAGATCTAAAGTTTAACAAATCAAACTGAAAATTGATTCAAAATCAAAATAAACATCGTAAAGCCACCTAATAATGTTTACAAAGGACGATGAAACTTACGGATTGATTAGCCAAATGTCAGACAAAAGAATCAATCGAAAATGAAAAAACAAAGAAACAATGGAATTGAAGAGAGAGAAAGTGGAAGAGAAAAAGAAGAAAGAAGGAAAATGGAGCACTAGATCTGACGTTATAATATTTGGAGGTGCCCTTGAGTCAAATAATTATACAAATGACAAGACTTAATCTTTTTAATTGGATGGTGGAGATGGGTTCAGCTGCCTCACCCTAAGGAGGGTGCCTCACATGATTCAATTCATATATATATATATATATACATATATATATATATATATATATATATATAGAATTAGGATCATGTGAGTCCACCCTATCTTTTTGAGTCCGTGAGTCCAGGATACAATATCACAAGTTATACCAAACAATATCACAAGTTATACCAAACAATATCATGGGTTATACTGTACAATATAACACCACTGAACATAAATTTCGCCCACTATTACTAACTTTTTTTTCTCATACTTTTTTCACACCAATTGATTTCGGTATCGAAGCTCCGACAAACATCATGATTCTCTCGCCCTTGCATGCCGGAAAGTCATTATTATCGGCGTTTCACCGAAGTTTATTGTATATAGCTTCTTTTATCCTATTTCTTCTCTACTTAGCATCTTTCCCTCTGACATTCTTCTTCATAACCAACGACGAGACCCCTAATATAGCGACGACAATTAAATTTTTTATTTTGATTGGTGGTGGTGTGAGCTCCGAGTAGGATTAATGTGTATGGGTGGAGGAATATGGAGATTGGAAATAAAACATTGGATAAATAATGGGTGATGGCTAATAGAGCTAGTGTCCTCCACAGTTAGTGTGATAACAACTAAGGTTCACAGGGTATACTTTGTATTATAATCAGTTGATTAACGTTTATCGATAACGGTTGGCTTGCTAGAGAAAGAGTTTCTCGAGAACAAGACGAGTGATAGAACCTTCGATCTGTCGGAGATTCAAGAACCAACAACCGAGCAACTGATGGAGGAAGATGTTCCTTCATCTTCTGCTGCGGTTAATATTCCTGAGGAACCTAGAAGGTCGGGTA
Organism: Heliosperma pusillum; assembly: GCA_022085475.1. Lineage (NCBI taxonomy): Eukaryota > Viridiplantae > Streptophyta > Magnoliopsida > Caryophyllales > Caryophyllaceae > Heliosperma > Heliosperma pusillum. The sequence continues at coordinate 4,993 of JAIUZE010046285.1, forward strand.
GAGTCTCCATACCTCCAGACAGATACATTGGTATGGTCGAGGAGAACGATAGAGACGATGTTTTGCTCCTAGAGAGTAACGAACCCGCTACCTATAAAGGAGCCATGACCTGTTCCGACTCAAAGCTATGGCTTGAGGCCATGCAATACGAGATGGACTCTATGTATGAGAATGACGTATGGGATCTGGTTGATTTGCCTGATAAGGTTCGGCCTCTTCAGTCCAAATTGCTTTACAAGATAAAGCATTCCGTAGGGGGACAACCAGACACCTATAAGGCACGACTAGTGGCAAAAGATTTCACTCAAGTGCAAGGATTGCATTATGATGAAATCTTTGCACCCGTAGTCATGTTGCGTTCCATTCGGATAATCTTAGCGATTGCCGCTTTTCATGACTATGAAATTTGGCAGATGGACGTGAAAACCGCATTCTTAAACGGTTATTTAGAGGAGGAGTTGTACATGGTACAACCCGAAGGTTTCATTGACCCCAAAAATCCTAAGAAAGTGTGCAAGCTTAAGCGTTCCATTTATGGACTTAAGCAAGCTTCTCGGAGTTGGAATCATCGTTTCGACCAAGTCATAAAAGCAAATGGTTTCACTCGATCGGTTGAGGAACAATGCTTATATGTCAAATCGAGTGGGAGTAAAATTGTTTTCTTGATATTGTATGTCGATGACATACTCTTGATAGGGAATAATATTCCTCTCTTATCTTCGGTTAAGGTATGGTTAAAGAACCATTTCCAGATGAAAGATCTGGGCGAGGCACAGCGCATATTGGGAATCCGTATCTATAGAGATAGATCACGACGGATGTTATCACTCAGTCAGGAGTCTTATATAGATAAGATTCTTGAAAGGTTCAGCATGACCAACTCCAAGAAGGGATGTCTTCCAATGACGTCTGGGATGCATTTGAGTAAAGCTCAGGCACCCAAGACATCTGAAGAGGTTGAGCGCATGAGTCGAAATCCTTATGCATCAGCTATAGGATCGATCATGTATGCCATGATATGCACACGTCCAGACGTGGCATATGCTTTGAGTATGACCAGTCGGTACCCAGGCAATCCAGGTGAAACACACTGGATGACTATTAAAAATATCCTTAAGTACCTACGGAGGACTAAGGATTGGGTATTGACTTATGGAGGAGAGACTGAGCTTTGCGCAACCGGTTACGCAGATGCTAGCTTCCAAACGGATCGGGATGACACGAAATCTCAGTCTGGATTCGTATTTACTCTTAATGGCGCTGCGGTCAGCTAGAAAAGCTCCAAGCAGAGTGTTATAGCAGATTCTACGACTGAGTCCGAGTACTATGCCGCCTCAGAGGCTGCAAAGGAAGCTATATGGATGCGTCAATTCTTACAAGGACTTGCCATAGTTCCTAGTTCGAATGACCCGATCACCATCTATTGTGATAATAGAGGGGCCATCTTCCAGGCTAAGGAGCCTAAGTCTAGCAACAAATCTAGACATGTACTTCGGAAGGCTCACATGATCAGAGATTACGTGGAGCAAAAGGAGATAGTGATAGACAAGATTGCTACGGATGATAACATAGCAGATCCTCTCACTAAACCGTTAAGACATGATAAGCATATAGGGCACGTTACTTCCATGGGAATTAAACGTGTTCCTGAGTTGTATTAGTTGTTTGTATGAATTAGATACATCTTTTCATATACTAATAATAACTTCATCGTATTATTTTAATATTTTGTTTTTCATGTGGATTGTATGGACAACATTGAACACCACAAAGTGAACTGAATAACATTATATGTGTTATGGTTCGTAATCGCCTACATGAGCTGATAACTCTGGCTATTATATTGTTGAGTCGATTGATGGTGGGTTCAACGAGCCATAAGTCAAACTGTTGACTGATCGATCACAAATACGAGTTATAAGGATACCTCGTAGGACATTGTAATTAGTGACGACGTTATGGAGTCCTAAATGTTTAACAACATTCGGTGCCAGGTCGTGGATAGGACGTCCATCGTGTTCCTAGAGTCGATTCTTTTGACTATCGACTGTCTCTTGAGATTAAGGCAACTTTTGGGTGACTTTGGTTTATTTCTCACGGTCGACCATAACAGAAGGCCAAGCAGATTTTTACTGGGTCATTTCATACTGTGCTTACATCTGCAGGATTCGAGTTAAGGAAAATATCCAACCCTTTATCAGGTTTTGTTATTTCTTAGGGCCACTCGAGGAGTAGTAACTGAAATGCAAGTCCATGCTCGAATAATGATTCGTTTATCAGTTCAGTTACTCTCTAGTCGGGAAAACCACTCTTGATAATGATCACTTGTAAAATACGACCTTTGTGAATGCGGACTTTGCAAATTGTTTTACATTGAGTGGGAGAAATTTAAGGATATGAGAATCGGTTATCGCACATATACTTGTAAGGACAAGTGGGAGATTGTTGGAGCTAGTGTCCTCCACAGTTAGTGTGATAACAGCTAAGGTTCACAAGGTATACTTTATATTATAATTAGTTGATTAACGTTTATCGATAACGGTTGGCTTGCTAGATAAGTTTGACTTTATTGTCATTCAGATGGCGGGGATCAACTGATCCCTAAAAGTCACACCTAAAGGATGTGTTTGAGAGATGTGATTATTTGAGAAAATAATCATATTGATGCCTTATTAAATGACTAAAAGGTTAGTCGATGTATTTGACTAAAAGATTAGTTAATGTGATGATTATACGATTATTTAATAACGATTAAATAATGTTAGCTGGTAATTGAATATAAAATGTTATATTTAATCAATGCATATAATGTTGGTCTAAACTAAATATAAACTGTTATATTTAAGTTGGCGGATATGTATTACACGATATTATTATAGTGTACTTGTCCGGCATTACTCGGTTTATGTGACGGTCCATTACTAGTAATAATTAGAATACATATTACATTATGTACATATTAAAATGAGATGCTAACTACCTAATAGAGGTTGAGTTAAATAAGGAAACTAGGTTTTCCTTCTTTCCTTTGGATCTCACGACACAAATGGAGAGATAAAAGGGTGAAAAATTTGTTTTTCTAAAAACCCTAATTTGGACTCCTAAGGTGACGGCACAAGTGAAAAAGAGAAAAAAAAATTCTGATTTTTGGAACTCTCTTATCCATCTTCATATTCATCATCAATATACACACAAAATTAGAAGTAATTTTGGGTATTCGTTCTAGCACGACAAAGGCATTTCTTGAACCATCTTGGGTGCAACGATTAGGAGAATACCTACTTTGGTATTTGTTCTTAGGCCTTTTACTAGGACCGAAGGTTATTTCTTAATCTCTTGTTTATATTATGCAATTTCATTTATGACTAGAAATTCATATAGTTATAATTTCATTATAATCCAAAAAATTTAAAGGGATGTATACCGATATTTCCCACACTAAGAATAGTCAATATGAAGCCGCATCTCAATTCTTCGAACTCAATATGAAGGAGGGTCATAATATTTGTTGGACCAATTTGATAGTTTTGATAATGACATGCGTTTACGTAATAATATGTTTTACTTGATATATCATATGCGTGTAATTGTGTGCTTTAGTCTTATTATAGCTAGCAACAATTATGAGAAGAAAGATCAAAGTTAGGCATAACTTTGATAAAATCTGTGAGACAAAGTTATAACAACTTCAGGAATAACTTTGGAAGTGAACTTGGAAGTTATAGCTAACCAGGCATAACTTTAAGGAAAATCGCTTCAAACAAGATCTACATAAATCTACACAAGACTCGAGATGGAGGGTCTTTGTGATCCAGATGAAGAGATGATCCGTATACTGAAGATCTTTGTGAAGATTAGATAGTATAGGTCGTCATTCGGTAACTATTCCATTCGAGAGATTTTATGTTCAAAAGTTATAGCTTTAGCTTATGATTTTGAATGATAAAATATTGATGCATGATTTTGGAAATAAAATGTTTTGAAATGTTTTCAATAGTGAAAGAGTATTTTTATATTTATCAATTATTCTAATAGAGAATATATTTATGAGATTCTATTGGTTAGTAATACAACTTATGGGTTGTCATGCTACCTAGGGTTTCTAATATGTTCTATCTCAATTTGTTGTTAACCTAATTAGCCCACCTAGTGTTTGAGCCATCTAGGGTTTCGTGGAAACCTAGTATTGTGCCTCCTAGGGTTGCGTGCCTCCTAGGGTTTCGTGAGCTAGGTGAATCCGGCCTCCTTAGGTTTGTTTCCTTAGTTTACCTAATCTAGGATTCTACTATATCTTTACAACCATATTGTGAGATATCAAGATAAATATATTTCTATAAGATAAACCAAATAATATTTTGAGATAAAGATATTTCTAAAAGATAAGCAAATATTATTTTATGGTAAGATAAATATCTTTATTAAATATTATACTAGGGTTTTAGATCTTCTATGATTCTACTTCTATAAATACTCATTCACATACAAATTGCAATACACACGACATACACACGACATACACACGAAATACACATACTTTACACGGCTATTTATTTTACTTGTGTTGATTTTCCAAAATCGTTTTAAAGCAAACCTTTGAGCAAATATTTATTATTTTTAGAGTTTGTTTTTAAAAGAGTAGTGCATCAATTATTATCAATCGCTTGAGTGAAATACGTTATTGGATAATAGTACATCATTATAAGCTTACAATTCTTTAACGGGAATTTGTGTGAGTTATATTGTACTTTCTTATTAGCGTAAGAAAGATGATAGAGTTATTTAGCGATACTCACATTGAGTTATAATCATAGTGTTGATTATACGAGTGGGTTGGTAATTTTTGTAATCCGTAGAAAGGTACTAAAAATTATTAATCGAGAATAGTGAACGTAGGTTTCAACGTGTGAAACTGAACCACTTCAAAAATCGTGTGCCTCTCTCTTATCTCTTTACTTTTCGTTATTTCGTTATTTGTGCTTACTTTGATTAGTTAATTAGTTGATTTTAATTCATAAGATCAAATAATTAATTACATATCATATAAATCGAAAAAGTGGGGCTAATTTTTAATACTCAATTCACCCCCCTCTTTCGTATTCGATCAATAGACTCTACAATTGGTATCAGAGCCTCATGCTCTTGATTGCCTTACAGCAAGGAGTATGATTCGTTTTTATCTTTTTATTTATTTATTTTCCACTGCATTTAATTTTATTTTAATGGATTCCAAACACCTGAAGTGTCCCGTATTCAATGGGAAGAACTACAGTTTATGAAAAAATATGATGACCCATTACATAAAGGTTAACGTCTGAGAGTGTTGGGTAATCATTAAGAATGACCCTAATAAGATCATGCTTGGATCTGTTACTGGCACTTCCACCGAAAAGAAAGAAGATGACTATGTTGAGGCAGATTATAAGAAAGCTGAGAAAAATTCAAAGGCTATTAGTCTGTTGCCAAACGGCATGACCCATACTGAATTTGATCGTTTCTCATCTAGTTCTACTGCCAAGGAAATATGGGATGGTCTTGAGTTAGCTTATGAGGGGACAACTGTTGTCAAAAAGCAACGCATAGCTCTACTTATGCGAAAATACGAATTGTTCTCCATGGAACAAAATGAATCGCTGGACAGCATGTCTACTCGCTTCTCCAGTATCATTAATGAATTGAAAAATCTTGGAAAAACTTTTGACTCCGAGGAAATTGCCAGGAAGATCCTGAGAAGTCTATCTAAACGATGGAGACCTAAGGTGACGGTAATTGAGGAATGTAAAGATCTATCTGACCTATCTTATCAAGAGCTACTTGGAACCCTAATGGCTCATGAGATTACTCTTGATGAAGATGAGGCAAATGATAGTAATAGCAAGAAGGTGGCTTTACAGGCCGAATCTAGTGAAAGACAAGATTCGGATCTTGAAGATGAAACAGTGTTGTTTGCTAGACGTTTTAAGAAAAAGTTCTTTAACAAACCACAAGGGAAAACGTTTAACAACAACACTAACAAATCTTACAAGAAGCCAATTGAGTCAAAAAGGTCTCTTTCAAGTCGTGGTTGCTTCAAATGTGGGGATAATGATCACATGATCAAAGATTGCCCCACATGGAAGAAAATCAAAGACAAAAAGCAACGAGACAAAACCAAGAAGGAATTCAAGCAAGTAATGATGGCTTATTGCTGGGGAGATCTCGACACAGAGGACGACGAGTCAGAGGAAGAGGAAGTCGCCAACTTGTGTCTAAGCAACGTCAGTCTTGACCTAATTTCTGGAAGTGACAATGAAAGCGAATCCGAGATGTGTCTTGTTGGCAACTCAGATTCAGAACCAGATTCAGAAGATGACAAAGAGGTTAGTCATCTTGAATTGAAAAAGCAAGTTAAGAATTTATCTAAGAAGTCTTTAATTAAGTATTTTGAAGAAGCCTTAGATCATTGTCATGAACAGAGTCTTGAATTAAAAGATCTTAAAGAACAAATTCTTGATATTGCTGAGGAAAACCAACTTCTAAAGGCCAAAGCAAAAAAGCTCAAATCTAAAGTTATGGCAACTTCAGCTATAACTTCAGACAAGACAAATGTTGAGAAAGAAGCTCTTGAGTCTAAAGTTATAGCTAATGAAGCTATAATCTCAGAGTTGAAGCTCAACATTAAGCATCTTCAAGCCAAAGTTATAGCTAATGAAGCTATAACTTTAGAATTGAAGAAAGTCAATGAGCTGTTACAATCTCAAGCTAAGGCAAAGGAAGTTGTTATTCTTGATCATGAGAAAGTAAATTCTTTTCTTTCTCAGCAATTGAAAGATTTGAAGGCTGAATTCTCCCAAGCCAAAAGTCAACATAATGAGGAGAAACTTATCTTGAACAAACGTTTCAATGATTTTCGTGAAAATTTCAAAAAGAACAATCCCTCCAAAGACTCGAATGTAGATCATTCGTCGTGTGAAAAAGAAATTCAGTCTTTGAAGGAATTGCTCCTACATGCACGAAAAGTTCATGATAAGTGGGAAGGAAGTCAAAAGGTCTTAGACTTCCTTACCGAACAGTCTAACAATAACATGAAGAAAGGTCTAGGTCATGAATGCTATAGTCGTAGAGACCACGATAAGTGCAAATCCACTCCTTCTGACCGTGATTTCAGAAGAAGGAAGTATGTCAATCTTTCAGAATATCTGATTTGCAATTATTGTGGTCACAACGGTCATGTTAAAGATAATTGTGTCAAATATGTCAACGATAACAAAAATCAAACTGATTTTGTGAAAGAACATGACGTGTCTAGTGTTAATGAGTCTGAACCTGAATTTCAACGTGATGAGATTAGAAACAATGAGTTCAGGTGGTTTTATGACATGGCTTTCGATTACACATCTGTACCTTCAAAATCTAAATCTTATGTGAGTCAGAAGCAGTCTTTTAAACCTAATGTGCGTCACAACAATAACAAACAATATAATAAACCTAGCAAACCCTATCCTAAGAAGAAAAGAATTGTCAAACAGATATGGGTTAGGAAGGATCAAATACATAGAGTCACTAACCACAAAGGACCCAACTTAGCGTGGGTACCTAAAAGCTGTATTTGATTCTCTTGCAGATAATAGTGAAAGAAAACAATCTATGGTATCTCGACAGTGGATGTTCGAGACACATGACCGGAAACAAGAATCTTTTTCTTTCACTAGAGCCCTTCAACGGTGGCAAGGTCACCTTTGGAGACAACAAGAAGGGCAACATAATTGGTGTAGGTAAGATTGGTATATCTTCTTCACATGCTATCAATAACGTATATCTGGTAGATGGCCTTAAGCATAACTTGCTAAGTATCTCTCAACTATGTGACAAAGGCAACAAAGTCATTTTTCATTCAAATGTTTGTCGTATCATAGTTGAAGGAACTAGCAATGTTATCTTAGAAGGTATACGTAAACGGAACGTGTATATGATTGATTTAAACAAAGTCACTACAAGTTCCTTTACGTGCATGAAAGTCACTGTGGATGATTCATGCTTGTGGCACAAGAGGTTTGCACACATCAGTCCAACGATTTTAAAGAAACTTAAGTCTTGGGATTTAGTTGAGGGTCTACCCTCAATCAAATTCGAACAAGAAAAGATGTGTGACTCATGTGCCCGTTGTAAACAAGTTAGATCTTCATTCAAACCGAAACGAGTAGTAAGTACAGATCGTCCACTTGAGTTGGTACACATGGATCTATGTGGACCTATGAAAGTTAGAAGCCGCGGTGGATCAAGGTACGTATTCGTCCTAGTCGACGACTACTCCAGGTATGTATGGCCTATCTTTCTCTTTACTAAAGATGAAACTTTCGATGAGTTTGTGGTACTAATGAAGCTCGCCCAAAATAAGTATGATAAAAAGTTAGTTTCCATTCGTACGGATCATGGCACCGAATTTGATAATCAAGCTTTTATAGAATATTGTAGGGAGAATGGTGTAGGACATAACTTTTCTGCACCACGAACCCCACAACAAAATGGTGTCGTGGAACGTATGAATAGAACATTAGAGGACATGGCCCGCACTATGCTTTTGTGTAGTGGCCTTCCTAAGAGCTTTTGGGCAGAAGCCATAAGTACTGCATGCTATGTGCACAATAGAGCTATGATTAGACCAATTCTCAAAAAGACTCCCTATGAACTTTTAAGAGGGAGAAAACCCAATATAGCTCACCTTCGTTGCTTCGGGAGTAAATGTTTTGTCCATAATAATGGAAAAAGTAATTTGAGCAAATTTGATCCACGAAGTGACGAAGCTGTGTTTGTTGGTTATTCTAATCATAGTAAAGCTTTTAAAGTCTTTAACAAAAGAACCTTGTGCATAGAAGAAAGTGTTCATGTTGTATTTGATGAAGATAATATGCTTGAACAAGTTGAACAGAATGAAGAAGAGGACATGAATGATCCAGACTTTCGCCTCTCCAGAGATGACGTGCCAGAAAATAATGAAGAAATTATTGAAGGAATCAATGATGAACTTGATAAATCCGCAAATGACCTTGAACAAAGAACTGAGACAATTGTTGATGATACGAATGTCTCTTCTCAAAACAAGGAAAAGGAAACTGAAGTTATAGCTGATGATGCTATAACTTTGAATCAAAACCAAGATGGTGTAACTGAAGTTGTACCAACTTCAGCTATAACCCCAGAGTCCAACTCAGGGGGAACCAATCTTGATTCTGAATCATTTGAGGAAATTGAGAGTTTATCAGATGATGATGAGCCTAGGAACTCTACGAAATGGAAATATATGAGTTCTCATCCTATGGATAGTGTCCTAGGAAGTTTGAATAAGGGAGTTCAAACGAGGCGAACTTTAAATAATTTTTGTTCATTCTATTCTTTTCTGTCTACCATAGAGCCCACCAACATCAAGGAAGCTCTTGCAGAATCCGACTGGATTGTGGCTATGCAAGAGGAGCTTCAACAGTTCGAACGTAAGAAAGTATGGCACCTTGTGCCACGACCTCCTAATCGAACTGTGATTGGTACTCGATGGGTATTCAGAAATAAATTGGATGATTCAGGAGTTATAGTTCGTAACAAGGTTCGATTGGTTGTTCAAGGTTATAATCAACAAGAAGGGATTGATTATGACGAGACTTTCACTCCAGTAGCAAGACTTGAAGCTATTCGCTTGCTCATCGCCTTCGCAGCTCATAAAGGAATGAAATTATTCCAAATGGACGTTAAGACTGCATTTCTTAACGGTTATTTGGAAGAAGAGGTTTTTGTTTAACAACCTCCTGGATTTTTGAATAGCAAGTTTCAAAACCATGTTTTTAAACTCGATAAAGCTTTATATGGTTTGAAACAAGCGCCTAGGGCTTGGTACGACAGATTGTCAAAATTTTTATTACAAAACAATTTTAAGAGAGGATCTGTCGACAAAACCCTATTTCTAAAATCCGAGGGGTCTGATTTACTTGTTGCTCAAATTTATGTAGACGATATTATTTTTGGTTCTACTAACAATAAATTGTGCAAGTATTTTTCAGATCTTATGACCTCTGAATTTGAAATGAGCATGATGGGAGAATTAAAATTCTTCCTAGGATTGCAGATTCAACAAACCAAAGAAGGCATAAAGATTCACCAACCAAAATATGTCAAGGAGCTAATCAGAAAATTTGGTATGGAGAACGCTCATCCAATGGACACGCCTATGGTAACTGACAAAAAGTTGACCTTAGACGAAAATGGTAAGTCCGTAGATGAGACTACATATCGAGGTATGATTGGTTCTTTACTATATTTAACTGCAAGTAGATCTGACATTATGTTCAGCGTATGTGTCTGCGCTAGATTTCAATCATGTCCTAAGGAATCACATATGATTGCAGTTAAACGTATCTTGAGATATTTAATTGGTACATCTAACTTATATTTGTGGTATCCACTTGAGTGTAATTTCAATCTAGTAGGATATTCAGACGCAGATTATGCGGGATGTTCTTTAGATAGAAAAAGTACCTCTGGATTCGCTACTTTTGTTGGACCATGCATAATTACTTGGGGCTCAAAGAAGCAAAATTCGGATGCATTATCTACTGCAGAAGCCGAATATATTGCTGCAGGACTGGTATGTTCTCAACTACTTTGGTTAAAGCAACAACTATGTGATTATGGTGTTAATGTTGGTTCTATGCCTGTTTTCTATGATAATACGAGTGCTATTGTTATTTCTAAGAACCCAGCTCAGCATTCTCGTACTAAGCATATAGACATTAGACATCATTTTTTGCGTGACCATGTAGAAAAGGGCAACATTAAACTCGAATTTTGTAGTACTGACAATCAATGGGCTGACATTTAACAAAGGCGTTAGCGAGAAGACGTTTTGAGATTTTGCGGTTGCAAATTGGTTTAATCGGTAGCAACTAAATTCATCTTATTTATTTTGTGATCCAGCGTGACTGGCTAGAATAAGACGAGATTATATGACTGTGTCCGCATATTTCATTGCTAGTATCTTTTTGTGTTTAATATAATATATTTTACGTGAGTATCTTGCATATTAAGTGTTTTATTGAAATTGAATTATGAACCACATATTTGCCAAATACCTATCTTATTCCCTTTCCAAAATTGAGCCAAATTCTACCCATGTATACAATGTTAGCCGAAATTCTCCACAATAACAATACCTTACCATATCTTTTTATTTACCAAATCCCATCCTTACCATATCCCTAAAATTAATTACCTAAGATTCCTTTTCCTACTCTACAAAAACACCACCACCCAAACTCCAAAACCCAAACCGAGTCGGGTTCGGTGCTTGAAGGTACAAAAAGGCGTCGATTAAAGAAAAAAAAAGGGTACAAGAGGGTGTTAGTGAAAAAAAAAAAAATAAATAAATAAAAGGTGGTTCGGTTGTTGTGAAACCGATGGTGGCTGATTTTTCGGGGCTTGAATCGAAATTGGATGTGTTTATGGGAAAAGTAATGGAGCGCCTTGATGCGCAAGATAAGAAAATTGCTGCGGGTGTTGAAAAAAAAAAAAAATGTAAAAACCGTGGCTATGGGGAACACTAGCTCTACCCGTAACCATGTCGGTTCGGGTGTGAGTAGTGAATTGAGGTCTTGGATGACGGGTGTTGATGATTGCCTAGCAAAATTAGAGAGGAATGTTGTCGATATTCGACAAGAGATGTATAGGCAAAGGGATCGGATGCAATTCTTGGTGAGCCAAGGAGGTGCATTGGTGAAGAGCGGTTCGGAGATGCGTGAGGGGATGCACACTATAGTTGATGCAACGGAGGCTCTTTCCTTGAAGGTTCGAAACTTCGATGTTTGCCTCACAGCACAAGCTACTCATGTATTGACGTGCCTCGAGCGTCTTTCTACTCTCGAGTACCGCACCCGACCCGACTTTATTAACCCTAACATCATCCGACAACCCAAAATGCCTTGATCTTCTTACCTTCGCTTGTTTGCTCCTTACAACTACTTAACCATTCGGCCCAATGGCAACTAACAATATTTTTTGTGGTTTGTAGTTTAATCAACATTTGCACTTTATTTTGCTTGATATATATCGTCTTATATTGCGTATTTTGCATAGCTATTTCTTGCCTTGACATGTGTTATTCTAGTCGTTTCATGTCTTTGTTCTTGTCTTTTCAATGATGCCAAGAGGGGGAAGAAATGATATGATTTGAGTCTTTGCTTAAGATTGCTCCTTGTCAAGACTCGTTATCTCTTAAATTCTCTCAAGCTATAACTTTGGCTAAGTAGAGTAAGCAGTGGACCGTGCCGTGCCGGCCCGACCACCACAAACCGCAGCCGCAGCCCAGACTTTGGCCCGGGTAAATCAGGCTCGGGTCGTGCCTGACCCGGGCCGGCCCAATGAATTTTCTTTCTTTTTAAAAAAAAACTTGATTTTTTTTAATAAATAACTTATGAATAATGAATAATAAATATTAATAATCATTTAAATATATAATTTATCAGTTACATAGTTAATAATGATTTAAATTACGAGTCCACCCGTGCGAGACCCGCCGTGCCTACCTCGGGCCGTGCCACTCGTGCTCGGGCCGGGTCGGGCCTTGGCACGGGACGTTCACCATTTGTTGCGTCGTGGCCCGCCTCCCTACCCGCCGTGCCGGACTCGGGCCGACTCGGACTTTGCCCCGGGCTCGTGTCGTGCCGGACCAGACTCGTGCCGCCGGCCGCCCGTCGTGTAGTTGGCCCGTGTGCCAACTCTACTCATAAGTCACCTATATCTCTTTTTAGTTAAAACAAGAATAAAAAGAACAAAAGTGTCCATAATGTGGGTTGAACTTGGGAAGTCATTGAAAGAATACAAGAGCCTTAACAATAAACCAAATGTATTTTGATGGTTAATAATTACACTGTTAGATACTTATCTATTCTGAAACACTGCAAATAACTATTCCACATAAAAAAAAAGGGAAAGGGATGACACGTGGCCCCCTAGGACCCCACGTGGATCCGCCCCTGATTTATTGTCCTTTTATTTTAACACAAAGTTAAAACAAAGACAAAAAATAAGTAAAGAACCATGTGTTTTTCTACTTAATGAAAGATAATAAATAACTAAGTCACTCAAAAATAATCTACTAGTAATAAAAGCAAAAACATTTAGCCAAATTTTATTGGCTCCTTGTTTTTAGAAAAGTGAAAAACAAACTTTTTTTTTTGAGATGTTGGCCCCCACGTTTTTTTGTGGGAGTTAATTCCTTTATTTCAAAGTTAATTTTTATCAAACCTGGTTTCCTAAATTTAGGTGAACTAATTTTTTCTAAACATTTCCAAGCAATACATACATACACCAATCAATACACACATATATGTAAATGAAATAATTAAAAATATTTTATCCGTTCGAATGAGTAGATCTAAAATTTTGTTAGTAATAAAATTTAAAATATACATACAAAAAAAAGAAAAATCAATACTTAATAAAGATAGAAATTAAAATAATAAAATAAAAAGACTGGCCCAAAGTTTTTAAAAATCGGAAAAGGCGTAATCAAAATGAAAATAATTACCATATTAAACAGGAACTATAGTGTAAAAAAACTCAAGAATACCATAAAAAAAAATACCCACATAAGTATTAGTTTATGAAAAACAAACTTGAAAAATGGATAAAAATAAAAATAAAAGGTCAATATTGGATTAGAAACATACTGTAACAAATTAACTTGGCACGAGTTTAAAATTTTAAAAGAGTATGTTATAATTATACACCATCTATATCATTTAATTATTAGTTGAGAACAATAATTCTAATCATATTCGTATAAGTTAACATATTTTGCATATTGAGATTTTAAAAAGAACCTGTGTATTTTTTTTACACGAGATTAAAACTAGTTAGTTTACTAATGCCAAAAGCTAAAATGGTTAAGTAATTCAGGAAAGTGGCTATTAATCCCCTTTAATTTGTTCAATTATGAAATTCCAAGTGGTTTCTTATTCTCTTACTTCTTTGTGAGAAAGATTCGATCCGTCTATGATTGTAAATAAATAAATTCCGTCTACAACAAGACTTACTAGTGAAGCTGAATATAGCCGAGCTACACTTGCACTTGGAACATGGCTAGGTGCCTACGTGACTACCTCTCCATGCAAATGAATTTATTAATATTTTTATTTTTATTTTTTATAATAACACCGTAGTTTTTATTAGGAACAAGAACAAATTTACAAGAAATTATTGGACAAACGAGATACTATTAGTTGATTAGTTGATAAATGTTGTTGGACCAATTTCATAGTTTTGATAATGACATGCGTTTACGTAATAATATGTTTTACTCGATATATCATATGCGCGTAATTGTGTGCTTTAGTCTTATTATAGCTAGCAACAATTATGAGAAGAAAGATCAAAGTTAGGCATAACTTTGATAAAGTTTGTGAGACAAAGTTATACCAACTTCAGGAATAACTTTGGAAGTGAACTTGGAAGTTATAGCTAACCAGGCATAACTTTAAGGAAAATCGCTTCAAACACGATCTACATAAATCTACACAAGACTCGAGATGGAGGGTCTTTGTGATCAAGATGAAGAGATGATCCGTATACTGAAGATCTTTGTGAAGATTAGATAGTATAGGTCATCATTCGGTAACTATTCTATTCGAGAGATTTTATGTTCAAAAGTTATAGCTTTAGTCTATGATTTTGGATGATAAAATATTGATGCATGATTTAGGAAATAAAATGTTTTGAAATGTTTTCAAAAGTGAAAGAGTTTTATTTTTATATTTATCAATTATTTTAATAGAGAATATAGTTATGAGATTCTATTGGTTAGTAATACAACTTATGGGTTGTCATGCTACCTAGGGTTTCTAATATATTCTATCTCAATTTGTTGTTAACCTAATTAGCCCACCTAGTGTTTGAGCCATCTAGGGTTTCGTGGAAACCTAGGATTGTGCCTCCTAGGGTTGCGTGCCTCCTAGGGTTTCGTGAGCTAGGTGAATCCGGCCTCCTTAGGTTTGTTTCCTTAGTTTACCTAATCTAGGATTCTACTATATCTTTACAACAATATTTTGAGATATAAAGATAAATATATTTCTATAAGATAAACCAAATAATATTTTGAGATAAAGATATTTCTAAAAGATAAGCAAATATTATTTTATGGAAAGATAAGTATCTTCATTAAATATTATACTAGGGTTTTAGATCTACTATAATTCTTCTACTATAAATACTCCTTCACATATCAATTGTAAAATACACGACATACACACGAAACACAATACATCACACGGCTATCTATTTTACTTGTGTTGATTTTCCAAAATCGTTTTAAAGCAAACCTTTGAGCAAATATTTATTATTTTTAGAGTTTGTTTTTTTAAAGAGTCGTGCATCAATTATTATCAATCGCTTGAGTGAAATACGTTATTGGATAATAGTACATCATTATAAGCTTACAATTCTTTAACGGGAATCTGTGTGAGTTATATTGTACTTTCTTATTAGAGTAAGATAGTATAGAGTATTTAGCGATACTCACCTTGAGTTATAATCATAGTGTTGATTATACGAGTGGGTTGGTAATTTTTTTAATCCGTAGAAAGGTACTAAAAATTATTAATCGAGAATAGTGGACGTAGGTTTCAACGTGTGAAACTGAACCACTTCAAAAATCGGGTGCCTCTCTCTTATCTCTTTACTTTTCGTTATTTCGTTATTTGCGCTTACTTTGATTAATTAATTAGTTGATTTTAATTCATAAGATCAAATAATTAATTACATATCATATAAATCGAAAAAGTGGGGCTAGTTTTTAATACTCAATTCACCCCCCTTCTTTCGTATTCGATCAATAGACTCTACAAATGCCGTAAGCTAAAATAATACTCCGTATAATAATTAGAATTAGACTAATGTAACACCCGTGAAAATTCACGGGATTGTTTATAATTTTTAGAAATTTAATTTATTTACTAAATTTGTAAATGAATGTAATTGGTATATATATATATATAGGTGCGCGGTTGTTGTCCGTATATATAAGTTTACCTTTTCAAAATCGTTTTAGATGACATATCTCGTATAATTGATTTGACTTGTCTCATATATTTATTGTTTATGGTACATATTTTGAATTATGCTTAAGATAAAATTTAGGGAAATTCTATGGTGTACCCCGAGTACCTCTACATTTTTGAATTTTTATGGTGTATTCCTGAACTCTATACAGTAGCCTACACAACGACCTTATTGATTATCTTTGCTAAGTTAGTTTTATATTTGATCTATTAAACCGCCTCTTTATTGTTCCAATTACTCGACAATCTACTCAATTACTTATTAGTTCGTCGAATTACCCATTAATCCACCACATAATATATGAATCTAACTAAAAATTCCTAAACTCTCAATTATTTTATAACGAAGGATTTTAATGGTAATTTGTGCAAATTAAAAATGATTTGTTATGCATTTTATAGAGGATGATAATTGGACAGGAATAAGTCACAATAAATGTCGAAGTACGGTTACTTGATAAGCGATAAAGTTAATGCAGAGTTGGATGAGATTATCATGGAGAATAAGTAAGAAATTTAGGGGTACAACGTAGATTATAAAAACGAAAGTGGTACATCAGAGAAAATTTAAAACCTCAGGGATACCCCGTACAATGTCCCTAAAATATATAAATATGATTATTAGGGATATTAAGTGTTTAGTAAGCTTTACCTTTGAAAATATGATTATTTTTTCTACTATTATTGATATATCTATTACCGTAGTTCATATTATTCTTACCCAAATGAGGGGTAACCTTATCCCTCCCTTACCCACTCACATAGTCACATTATCACACCGACATATACAATTGACAAAACTCAATAATTCTTCTTCATCACTCACCTTCTCATCCAAGCTCACCTTTTGCATGTCGCACGATCGACGGTAGAATCAACGGTGATGGCATCGGCGGTGGTAACATCGACTATCAGTCTATCTCCACCATCTACCATCAAAACCTTGATATTTTGTCTGGATATTTTGAGCCAAAAGAGGTTGCTATTTTTCTAGGTCAGTTCTTTGCTTGATCATTGATCTTATCATCACGTTTTCATTCCCATCGTGTGAAGCTTAGATCTCAGAAATTAATCATGGTTTTGTTTTAGAGATTGAAACTGTTGTAGTTGAAACTGTATTCGTTGTATAAACAAAACAGGTTGTTCTCGTTGGAGTTGTTGTAATTACGCTCGAAGCTAGCTTAATAATCGCTTTTTTTTTTGTGAATTAATGGAGGATTGAGTGAAAATTTCCTTTTGTTGTTAGTATAATTGAGAGCGAAAATCAAATACTTGGTTTTTCGGTTATATGAAAGACGACAATTAGCTGTTGTTTGGCTTGTAATGCTTAATCATAGTATTTGTTATTGAATAAAGAGTGGAATGTGCAGAGAATGAGTGTTTTCATGAAATTTTGTAGATGATGGGTTATTTTTTATTTAGGTATCACCCCACTCCTGTCCTCTTTGAGAAGTTTTTTTTTAAAAATTACAACTTTATAGGTCTTCTCGATTATTTAATAGTGATGGAGGGTGTATATATAGTAGTTAAACAACTATAAGGCCAATCTATTTATGTTAAATCGTAACCTGGCAATTGAAATGGGATGATGGGAGTTCTATTAGCTGAAGACGATGGTGCATCTGTTTGCTACACTTCCCAATTCCTATGTTGGATAATCAGATAAATTACTATTACTAACTTTTTGCCTTCAGCTAATGTATGTACTAAATGATAAACTACAATTATTAACTTCTTGATTCGGATCTAATATGACAGATACACTTATAACTTACATACGGAGTACATCTACTATTAACTTGTTGATTGATTATTTATTAAGAATTGATCAACTCAATTGATCGGGAATGTCGCAAGCCCAATACAAAGATAAATTACCCAGACTAGGCTAATAACAAATTAATGTAATTAGGGAAGTAGGGGTCGATCCTCAGGGAGATGGTGTTTCCTATGGATTGTGAATCGTCTCACAATTGAGTTTTACCTAACGATTTTCTGGGTTTTGAGGTTTTGAATTCCAAACTAATAAAGAACATAAATAAAAATAAAATAAAAGCAAACTAAAATGAAAACAATAAAGCAAATGATGAATTAACAATAATGAGAAGCATCTAGGGAAGTAGGTTCACACATGTAGATTGAGATATTGATGAAATTGGATTTAGGATAAGCAAATAATTCATTGTGAGTTCGTAAGAATGATATGTTCATTACAATCATAGATCAGATGGTCTAGCAGGCTTTTAGGCGATTTACTAGGTCTTAATCCACCATGTCATGCTTTGTCTATTCAATTCTCGTACGTCTACCTTGGAAAAGAATTCCATACTAGTCATTGATTTTGATCAGGAATCGCAACTATCGTTAAAGTCCAAACCTGCATAGACACAATGTTTTAAAAGCACAATATCTTTTATCCAATTATCATCTTTTAATCAATCCAACATGGCTACCCTACACCCTAGAAAGGTGACTACTCACTCATGTTAATGTTTATGTCTAAGATGATATTAACAATGAAAACTAGGATAGGCATGCTTAGTTTAGTTTTTGACAATGATTTAAGACTCTTTATAAGGCGATAATAACGACGCTAATTGACAATCTAAGAAATGAAATTACGATTATAACAACATGAAAATGAATCTAAGATATTATGAATAGAAAATAACAATCAAATAGAAAACAATAAAGGACAATAAACAAAGGATAAATTAGAAGTACCTAGGTGACGATCAACAACGAAAGCGATAACAATAATAGAAATCCCTCGCATAGAATAACCGTACCTTGATTTACAACACTTGTACCCAACAAAGTAGACTAAAAAGATTGAAATTCTTATTGATCTAAACTAATGTTTTGATATGAAAGGGACAGAAATAAACTAAGAACAAAAGACAAAAGAAGAAAATGATCTAAACTAGAAAGACTAAACTAAAGAGAAAATGTAAGAAGAAAGGAGATGTTGTGTAAGAGATTGTTGTGAGTTGTGTGTTGAGAAGAGGGGCTGGAGCATCTATATATAGCATTAGGGTTTCGTGGAGAAGAGGTCGAGCATTAAACATATAGGACAAAAATAGGAAGTTGAAGCATTTTTCTCGAAGCAGCACACTTACCCGATCGGATACACACTTACCCGATCGGGTAAGTTGTCATCTGGAAGCTTTTGACTAACGTTTCATCTTCCTTTGCTTTGACTTGACTTCCATCATCCCCCTTGACCTCTTCAATCGGGTTTGTTGATAGGGTTTGATGTAAAGCGATGAATTCTTCCGCCTAATTGATTGCTCTTCCGACAACTACGACATTGTCTTTATTTCTTCTCTCTTTTGAATTAGTGAACCTTCTTGAAATGCCTTTGACATGGTCAAGCTTTCTTCTTCAAATCGTCGGGTTCTAGGCAAATGCTCGGGAATATAGAAAAAGGGCGTAGAAACGTCACTTTCCCTACAAAACAGGTTAGAACACAGGAACTCGCCTAGAAGACGATATTAGCTCATAAAGTGGCTTAACAAAGCACTAATGACATACAAAACCGAGCTACAGTGGGGGTTAAAATCATACAAATATTCACTTATCAAACTCCTCCAAGCTAAACCTTTGCTTGTCCTCAAGCAAACATAACAAACAATACCAGGACAAGGTTGCGAGCATTGGCTACTATACCATCAAGAAACAAATCTCAACATAAAACTTTGAAAACATAATGAATCATAACCCAAGATTAGCGTGGGCAAGAATGATACATAAACATCGCTGAGATTTACATAACGGTGTAGCACAAAGAATTTCACTATAGAATTTCGGCTCTTGCATGATCTTTTGACAAATGGACTCTCACGGTACACTCGAACACTCATGTATGTAAAAGGTGATTTCTTTATGTGTAAATGTTTTTGAGACACTCACCTATCTACGACTTATGAAAATGTGTCCGCAATCTAATATGGTAAACAATTCAAAACACAAGTCAAAGATCACAATGCACATAGAAAAGAAGCCGAAAAATAAATAAAGAAGGCTTTGGGAAATGGGTGAAAGGTGGACAAACAGTTATGGTCATGTGAAGGTTAGAATGAGCTAGCAACTGACCAATGATAAATGAATACTCAATCCAAACTTTCGATTAATTTCCAAAAGACGAATAATGAAGCCAGAAGGAACAAATTGGCTTTTTACACACGAAACACAGGGGTAAACTCCTTCTATTGATTTGACATTTTGAGGAGATACTCACAACTTCTTCTTTTATTTCTTTTTCAATTTTCCGATTTTCTTTATTTTTTCTTTTTCTTTTCTTTTGAACATAACATCACTTTTTGAACAATTTCGTTCTCCAAATTCACTTTGACAGATAAGAACAAATCTTCTCAAAAGAGCACCCATACACCATAGTCTAGCTACTAGCTCAAAAGGTAGGCAGTTTTTATTTGTAGCTATTATTTTTGTGAAGCATTTGTGTGAAGGGGCTTATTTTGAGGGGCAATTTAGAGTGAAAAAGGCTTCAAATCATAGTGAATCATGAATGCAATGCTTATAGAAATGAAATGAGAACCATACTTATGCGTTTTGACATGACACACTTCACAAGGAGAACTACACACACCTAAATGAGACTGGGTATGGATGTACCAGTCTAAGGAGGTTCTACCTTACAATATATGTAACTTGCCAAATGTCAAGATCAAGCGTACTCATCTATAGATTCATCCCATGCCTGTTGTGTACAAGACTTCCCCATGTATGCTCAATTCAATAAATATTGAATCATTATGGTTTGAAAGCTCTAAGTTTGGGAAATGTAACATGATAGCATAATAGACAAGCAAGCAAAGCATGAAACGCATTCAATTGTGTTCAAAATTTTAAAATTGCTCTCTAAAATCTTCTCTTTCTTATTCAAAATTTGAAAAATGATCAACTAAAATGCAAAATGGGAAAATGCAATCCCTCCCCCAAGCTAAACATCACATTGTCCTCAATGTGAGCACAAAGACTAAATATGCAACGAGATGCTTAATGGGAAGAAAGGAAAAATTAAAGAAGAATGAAGCTTACTAGCCAGCGCAGACTCCCCCAAGCTAGTCTTTTGGACTTGACAAGGAAGGTCTTCATAGATTATTCAAAAACTCTTTCATCTGCAAAGGAAATCTAACAAAACAACGTAAAAGGGAAAAGCAAAAATAAAAAGGGAAAAAGGGAAAAACACGGGTTACCTCCCGAGAAGCGCTTGTTTAACGTCCTCCTCGACGAATGTTTCTATGAAATCATTGGGTTGGGGATTGACGCTCCATATAGACAATATCTAAGCATCCGATGATAGAATTGCTATAGTAGAGTTTCAGTCTGTGTCCATTGACTTTGAATTTTTCACCATTGCTAGTCATTAGTTCCACATAGCCGTACTTGCTAACATATGTGACAGTGAATGGTCCAGACCATCGTGATTGAAGTTTACCCGGAAAAATTTTCAAACGGGAGTTGAAAATAAGTACTTGGTCACCGACATTAAATTCTTTTTTAATTATCCTCTTGTCGTGCCAACGCTTCGTTTTCTCTTTGGATCCTAGAATTCTCATAAGCTTGCAAACGAAATTCCTCTAGCTCATTGAGTTGCAAAAGTCCTCTATCAGCGCTAAGCTTAGTGTCTAAGTTGAGTTCTTTGATAGCCCAGTAAGCTTTGTACTCTAACTCGACAGGAAGATGACAGGCCTTTCCATAAACCAATCGATAGGAGATGTCCCAATCGGGGTTTTGAAAGCTGTGCGATAAGCCCATAAGGTGTCATCGAGCTTATTACTCCAATCAGTTCTAGATCTTGAGACTACTTTCTGAAGAATCGTTTTGAGCTCTTTGTTTGAAACTTCTACTTGACCGCTGGTCTGAGGGTGGTAGGCTAATCCTTGTCTGTGATACACACCATATTTGGCAAGCAGAGCGTCTAACTGCTTTTCTCCAAAATGAGTTCCTCGATCACTTATCACGGCTCTAGGTACACCAAAACGCGGAAAAATGATCTTCTTAAATAGCCGTATCATAGCTCTAGCATCGTTGGTGGGAGTGGCAATTGCTTCTACCCACTTAGAAACATAGTCGA
>JAIUZE010046286.1:0-12693 GCA_022085475.1 Heliosperma pusillum
TCTAAGATATTTGTAACTTTATCGGTCTGTCAACTTAAATTCCGCAATCGCTTAAAAACAGACCCGATTTCTCTTCTTTTCTCACGTCTCTTTCTCCTCTCTTAAGCTAGATATTTTCCTTTCTTTTGTTTACAATCACATAATATCTAATTAATATCTAGATATTTCATTAAACTATTATAAAACCGAATAATATCTAATTAATTACCGTAATATAATTATTAAACCCGAGTCAATCTCGTAACAACAATTTCAAAACCCGACTCCATATTTCTTCTATATGTACACGGCTCCTCTCACACTTACTCACTAACAACTTTTCATTTTACAATAAATCAAATTAAGATCTAATTAACACTTTCTTTAATCGGTCTTCATCGTTCTTCGTCGTTCTTCGTCGTTCTTGAGCAAAATCATCATAAAACCTTCATTTCTTATTCAAATCCGTCCTAACTTATATTTCTAGAATCTCCTCTTCGCTCTCCATCTTCAAGTAAGTTTTATTTCCAATTCCGACAAAATCGTTTTCAACACTTTAATTATGGAAAATCAAGTTTTAATTCTAATAATATTATTCTTGTCATTTCTTATAGGGGAAGATTTTGAAGACGAGTTTGGTGACTCGTATATATTAGGAGAAGATTAGTAGACGGGTTTTACTTTACTTCTTATTTTTGGTGCTACTTGATTTTGCTAGCTAAGGTAACGATTCCGAGTTACTCGACGAATTAATGTTACATACCTTTGTATCTTTTGTTTTAGTTCATATTATTGTTACTTATGATTTTAGTAGTAACATGATAAGTAGTATGATTTATATGTTGTATGGTATTTTTAATATGTTAGTGTTCTTGATGAATTTGGATGATTGTTCATAATAATGATTTTTGTATGATGATGGTTGAATTGGATGTTTAAAAATGGATGTTGTTAATTAAAAACATGTTAGAATTTATTGGAATTGTGGTTGTTTGAACCGTGAGGAATGGCTGGAAAACCGACCCAAACCAGCCGGTTCAGGCCGGTTCAGGCCCGGTCCAGGCCGGTCTGGGTTGGTCCATGGTGGGTCCGTGAGTTGGCTTGGGAGTTGTGTCGATGTTTGATTGTTTTGTTGTTGTTTTGACGGGTTTTAAATATGTTAAGCATGCGGGAAATATTAAGAAACGGTTTTAAAAATGTTGAACCAAAACATCCCAAATTGGGCCGGTTTATTTTCGGCCCAAAACAGTCCGTGGGTCCCTTCCATGGACTTGTGACGGTTTTTGAGTTATTGTTATTTTATCGCGTTTTGTAATAATTAGCAAGTGAGAAATGTTAATAAGTAAAATATTTAATTAAAAGGTTTTCATAAAATTATTATTTCTCACATGTTAGAAATTATAATACGAGATTTTAGTTTAATTTGATATCATGTAAGTCAAGCGGGTTTTCGTATGAATTAATAATTCAAATGTTAGAAATTGAATGAATATCATGAATGAATGTGCTCTTCTTATGTCAAGCGCTCGTATGGGCTAAAGACTCTGTTTCTAGCCGGTTGGACCAAACGGGTTTGGTCAAACTAAGATCTAGTCAGCCCCGTTTTGACTGATGACCCGTCGCGGGACTTGGGTCGGGGATTTGTCTTCAGGTAACGTTTTATTTAATGAATGAATGAATGAGCCTTAGTAGATATGAGGCGATATGATATTTGAATGTGATTTATATGCAATTAGTCACATGATAGGAAGTTTTTCCCGTGACTGTTTAATTGTATGATATATGTCGTGTTGACTAATTACCCATAGAGAATTATTATTATATGGCGTCTTGACCATTCTAATTCTAGATGAGTACCTTGGACCATGACATTGATAGGCCTTACTATCTTTAACGAGCATATGGAGTTCACGGCTTGATAGCTTTTGTGTCACTGGCCTGGGATTTTGATACCAAGCCGGGGCATGGCGCCTAATTGCTTCCACTTTGGGAATGGAGCCAGCTTAAGTACTAGCCAACTCTGCTTAGGGGGACGCCTAGTAGAGATTCTCATGTACTTTTGGTCATGGGGCAGGGAATGGTTTAGCTGTTGTCGCTAGGTCTGATCAGTCTAGGACTAGGATGTTTATCTTACCTTGTGGTATAGCCTCGAGTTACAGAAGTCGACTATTGACTGTACTAAGAACTTATGCCTGTTTCTAGACGTATTGGTCTTTCATGTTTGATGATTCTATGAATCTTAGAAGGTGAGATGCAAGCCGGCTACGGTTGATAGAGTTTGGATTACCAGTTGTTAACTGATTCACATGATAGCTTGTATGATTAGGGTTGAGTTGTATTATGGCCATGTTTTAAATGTAACCTCTGAGCTAAGATACTAGCTTCACTACCTCGTGTTATAGGTTGTTAACCGATTCACATGATAGTTTGCCTGAGTAGCTTCTAGGTTATATGTTAGTTATTTGTTTCATAACATGAAAAGCATATCGTATATGTTAAGGCTTTGTATTTTCCATATACATCTCTTTTATGTTATTCATGTTTTATTAAACTCGACATTTCGTGGCTAGGAGAACTCGGAGTTACTCCCCACTGACTCTGGCTTCCGTGTTTATATTTAATGCGGTTGGCATGTTTGTGATGCATACTTGGGTACATTGACGAGCTAGCGAGTGAAGAATTACCTTGGACCTATATTCGGTTCTTAGGATTGTATTATTTAATACACTCTTTTATTTCCGTATTTATTAGGGAGATATGTCTCCCGTTTTGGATACTTATTATGTATAATATTATTTCCTTTTTGTTATGAACCTTTTCTTTAAGACACCTTTGTTATGATTAATATATTTAATGGTAGGTTCCGGTTTTAAAATTTACTGATTTTCACTAAAGTTAACCTATTAAAAACGTATTCTCATCTTTTATTTATTTAAATTACTTGTTTATCTTTCCGCAAATTTGAGGGTGTCACAAATTGCCTGCGTTATTTGTTCGATTTACCATTTACTCGATTCATCTCAATTATGTGTTTACGTATTACATGAGATAAAAATACTCTTTACAAGTAAATAAAAAAAATTTATACGAAGAAATCATGTTATTTGCTTGACCGATCCAGTTTATATGCGTAACCGATAATTTGTTGAACTCATGTTATTTGCTTGACCAAATTTTGAGAAGTATATGAGGAAGAGTCTAGGACTCCAGAGGCGAACTTAGATAGACCGAGGAAGAAGACGATTATTCGCTACCCAATTAACACGGACTTAGGAAAGTTTAAATAAAACGACCAGCACTTTCAAATGAGAAAGATGTTGGTGTGCAAGTGGTACATTTTGTGTCTAACTCCCTACTTGTCCGTGTTCAATTCTCCTTCAAAGTATTTTTTTTGAATTTCTGTAACTCAAATGATGGGCAATGTGCCATTAAATTCCTCTGTATTAATTAGCCTAGGAGCATTTACCACCTGATAATGTTGTTTACCACCTACGAGTAATACCTAATACATATATATATATAACTCGCTTGAATGAATAGAGTATTGTACCGATATACTTTGCTTGCAAACTGTTCCATGTTACTCCGTACAAGTTTTCTTTACGGAGTATAAATTACAAAATATTGCAACACTTTTGTTAGTTACGTATTTAATAGTTTCACAAATTGGGCACATAAATTAGATATTAGAAGTGTCAACCTTCGAAGATATGAGCAGGATAATTAAAGACACACAACTTAGGGGTGCTAACGAGCCGAGCCGAGCCCGAGCTTGGCCTTGCTCGGCTTGTGCTCAAGAACCAAAACTCGAGCTCGAGTCGATCTCGAGCTTACCCGAGCTTGAAAAAATGTGCTCGTAAAAAAGCTTGAGAGCTTTAACGCGAGCTCGAGCCAAACTCGAGCTCAAATCGAGCCTATATATAATTGTTGATTTTTAATTTTTTTTCTTCCAATTTTTTCAATAACAAGACTCGAAAGATATATGTAAAAAAATTTGGCAAATAAGTTAGAAATTTGATATATGTGATACAAATATATAATAATGATAATATATTTTATAAAATATGAGGAAAATCTTCTCTAATCACACAAATTCGAGCTGCTCGCGAGCTTTTTGAGTCGAGCCGGTGTTTGCTCGGCTTGACACGTTAAGCTCTCGAGCCGAGCTCACACGAGCCGAGATTTGACCGAGCCGATCTCGAGTTGCTCGCGAGCTGTCTCGTCTCATTATCAGCCCTACACACAACAATAATCCCGAGAATGGTTTATTTTATTCCAAAATTAAATTATGTGGTCGTTATGGATAAGCACAAACGAGCCATAGTTTAAATAGTCCATATTTTTTTTTAATATATTTGCACTCCTTTTAATACGTAAAAAATTGAAAAATTTCGCTACCTTAAATTTGAAATCTTGGGTTCGCCTCTTTGGGAGGGTATTGCTAAGGTGAAAACCCATTTGAATTAATTACAAATTGTCAAAATACATATCAAATAATCAGGCAATAGTTCACATCGCGATGCAAAACAAATAATGATAAGGCGGTCCAATACAAACATTGGTTTTCAAAGGAAAAAATGATTACATATCAGATGCATTATCTCATACTCTTTTAGTTTTTGAGTTTACATGTATTTTTTGCTTGAGTATGTATATAATTTATAAGTTATATAATAGTTTTTTAATGGAAAGATGCAAAATTAATTAAATTTATAAGTATAGTTTTTAAGCAATGTTGTATTCTTTTAGCTTAACGTTTAAGCTGGGGCGGAGCCAAGATTTAGAACTTGGGGTAGCAAATTTTTTTGACCTATAACGTGTTACAAAATTAGAGATCGAATTTTGCAATATAAATCTTTACTACATTCATATATAATTAGCAATCAAGAATCCAATAAATGCTACGTATTATCTCGTTAAATTTCGTCAAATCTAACAAAGTAACAAGCTCTCATGTCTTTGTTACTCCGTATAACTTATAACTCAAGCAATACTTTCATTATTTAGCTACTATTTAAAATTTAAATTTGTTTTAAAATTGCACAAAATAAAGTTGCTCCCCTTATTTTAATCAATAAGTCTCATTTCAGACGGCCATTAAGGTTTGAAACCTTCAGACGGAAATGACCGCCTGAAATGAGAATTTGTGAATATCAATAACCCTTTTTCATTTGAAATTTTTTACATAATTTTGAAAATATAGATTATTCTCAAGAGGCAATACTCATGTATAAAATAAAGTCATTAGTATAGAAATAGAAACAATGAACTTATTAATTCATCGGAAAAATGAATGACAAATACCGTAATTAAAAAATCTGAAAATTAAATTGAAGTAAATCAATAAAGTTTAAAGGAGATTAATGGCACGAAATTAAATTTATTATCAATTTCTAAAAACATTTAATGCAGTGAGTAGTTGCTTGGGAAGGAAAAATTAATAAAAATGGTTGTAAGAGGGCTCGAACCCTTGACATTCCACAACAAATCAATCCAATTACACCAACTATGCTACTCACATTTTATGTCTATTCATTGCGCTTGTTAATCTCTATTTGTTTGCATAATGTGCCAGCTATTTTGGGGTAGCAGATTTTAATTTTTTAAATCGATATTTTTGGACTTGCTACCCCTTGCTACAAGGTAGCTACACCCATGCGTTTAAGTGAATAAACTCAAAAACTTTATAGTAAAAACTAATATCCTATTATAAAACTCGAAAATTTTATGAAAATTTTATTATGAAACTCATAAAGTACACAATTAGATCATTACATGTACTACCTCTGATATATATTCTATAAACTGATTTTCACTTTTCAGCACTGATTACACAAAAACGTAATTGTGTGGAAAAAAATTTTATATTATTTACATGTAAACATAAAAGTGATATACACTAATGTATTTCACCAAAAGTTAAAAAAAAGCATCAATGTGACACCCTCAAATTTGCGGAAAGAAAAAAAATTATTTAAATACATAAAAGAAATATAATAATACATAACGAAGGTGTCATAACATAAAAAGGTCATTTACAAAACGTAAATAATATTCTACAAACGAAATGTACAAGACGGGAGACATATCTCCCGTATAAATACGGAAATAAACTAGTGTATAATAATATACAAACTATGAACCGAATATAGGTCCAAGGTAACACTTCACTCGCTAGCTCGTCCATGTACCCCAAAATATGCATCACCACCTGTTCGACCGCATTAAATATAAACACGGAAGCCACAGTCAGTGGGGAGTAACTCCGAGTTCTCCCAGCCACGAAATGTCGAGTTTAATGAAACATGAAAACATAAAAGCAATGTATATATAAAATACAAAACCTTAACATATATGATATGCTTTTCATGTTATGAAACAATTAACTAACATATAACCTAGCATATGAAAGCTCTCATGTGAATCCGATAATAAACTATAACACGAGGTAGGGAAGCTGGTATGCTAGCTCAGAGGTTACCGTTAACATGGCCATGATACACTCAAACCCTAATCAACACGTAATCATGTGAATCAGTTAACACCCGTTAATCCAAACTCTATCAATCCTAGCCGGCTTGCATCTCACCTTCTAGAACTCATAGAATCATACATACATGAAAGATCAATACTTCTACAAACAGGCATAAGTTCCTAGTACAGTTAATAGAAGACTTCTGTAACTCGAGGCTATACCACAAGGTAGGAAAACATCCTAGTCCTAGACTGATCAGACCTAGTAACAACAGCTATTCCATTCCCCGTCGCGTGACCAGAAGTACACAAGAAACTCTACTAGGCGACCCCCTAAGCAGAGATGGCTAGTACTTAAGCTGGCTCCAACCCCAAAACGGATTAGGTAACCATGCCCCGACTTGGATATAAACCCACCAATCCGGGACACAAAAGCTATTAACCATGAACTATATACTCGTTAAAGACAGTACGGACCTATCAATGTCCTGGTCCAAGATACTCATTTAGAATTACAATGGCCGAACCAAACTAATATCTTAACTCAGAGGTTACCTTTAAAACATGGCCAAGATACGACTTAACATGCCATATACTCGTAATTCTCTATGGGTACTTAGTCAACACGACACCAACCATATAATTAAACAGTCACAGGAAAACATCCTATCATGTGACTAATTGCATATCAATAAAATCATATATCATATCGCCTCATATCTATTAAGGCTAATTCATTAATTGAATACAACCATACATGAAGACAAATCCCCGACCCGAGTCCCGCGACGGGTCATCAGTCAAATCGGGGCTGACTAGATCTTAGTTTGTCCAAACCCGTTGGATCAAACCGGCTAGAAGCAGAGTCTTTATCACATAGACATAAAATCAACATATTCCTTACATGTTATTTTATTACTACTTCTAACATGTGAATTATCATATTATACCCAAAACCCGCTTGACTTAAATGATTTCAACGTAAACTAATCTCGTATTATAATTTCTAACATGTGAGAAATAATAATTTTATGAAAACCTTTTTAATTAAATATTTTACTTATTAATATTTCCCACTTGCTAAATATTACAAAACACGATAAAAATGACGATAACTCAAAAAACCGACACGAGTCCCAAGGTGGGACCCACGGGCTGAAATGGGCCGGACCCACATGGGCCTGTTTTGGGCCTCACGGACAGAAATGGGGCTGTTTTGGCCTTTGACTCGATTTTACTAAAAACCGTTTCCTAATATTTCCCGCATGCTTTAACATATTTAAAACCCGTCAAAACAACAACCAATCCATCAAACATCGACACAACCCAAAGACCAAAACCCGGACCCACCTTGACCAACCCAGACCGGGTCTGAACCGGCCTGGACCGGTCTGGTTTGGACCCGGTTCATACCCTCACCCACGGTTCAATAACAAACACCACCAAAATCATTTCCAACTTGTTTTAATCATCAAACAACCATTTTAACAAACATCCATACAAAATCATAACTTATTAAAATCATCAAAATTTGTCAAGAACACTACACTTGTTAAAATTTCATAAACAACATAAAAATCATAACTTGTTAAAAATCATCAAAATTCATCAAGAACAACAAACTTGTTAAAATTTCCTAAACAACATAAAAATCATAACTTGTTAAAAATCATCAAAATTCATCAAGAACACTAAATTTGTTAAAATTCCATAAACAACATAAAAAATCATAACTTATGGAAAAACCATAAAAATTCATCAAGAACAATAATTCAACATAAAAATTCACTACAACTTAAAAATCATCAAAAATCATAAAACAACATAAAAATTCCATACAACATAAAAATCATCAAAAATCATAAAACAACATAAAAATCACTACTTAACATATTACTAACTAAAAATCATAAATCATAAAACATGAACCAAAAATAAAGATGAACCAAAATCAAAATAAATAAAATTAAAGGCTATGTTACTAACTTAACTCTTAAATACTATAACATGAGCCAAAACTAAAGACTACAAAAACAAACTAAGGCTATGTGACATTTATTCGTCGAGTAAAACGGAATCGTTACCTTAGCTAGCCAAAATCACTTAGCACCAAAATATAAGAAATATATAAATAAGAAAACCCTTCTACTAGTCTTCACCCAAACTATAAGAGTCCCCAAATTCGTCTTCAAACTCTTCCCCTATAAGAAATAACAAGAAAAACAATTATTAGAACTTAAACTAAATTTTCCATAATTAAATGATGAAAACGATCTTGACTGAATTGAAAATAAACCGTACTAGAAGATGAGGAGCGAAGAGGAGAGTCTAGAAATATAAATTAGGAAGGATTTAATTAAGAAATGAAGGATTTATGGAGGTTTTGCTCAAGAACGATGAAGAACGGGTGATGAACGATGAAGAACGCGAAGAACGATTAAATAAAGTGATGTTTTGATCTTTATTTGATTTGTTGAAAGATGAAAAGTTGTTTGTGAGTCATATGGGTGGATGTGTGCCGTGTGTTTATAGCCACATAAAGGTGTCGAGTTTTGAAATTGTTGTTCCGTAATTGACTCGCGTTTAATAATTATTTTACGGTAAACGATTAAATATAATTAACGATAAAGTTAATTACACCCAATATCTAGATATTAAGATATTGTATTCAAAAGTAATGAAATATCAAGTCCTCTTAGAGGACTTTTGAGCCGTGTGGTATGGTGAAGAATCGGTCTGATTTTCGAGCGTTTTGCGTAATTTTCGTTAATTGATCGATAAACGAATAGTGATCTGATTATGATATTGTAATCAACAGTAATCAAAATATCAAGGCTATTAGAGGACTTTAAGGAGCCGTGTGGTTTGAGGTGATTCGGGTCTGTTTTTGCTCGTTTTGCGTAATCTCCGTTGACGGATCGATAAAGCAACAAATATCTAAGATATTTGTATTATTTTAATCGAATCAATTAAAATATCCAATCGTGAGTGGAAAACGATGACATGGCCGCGTGACTCATGCCAAAGTCGAGTTTCGATTTTGTTGCGCGCTTTACGATGCGTCGGGAATAGTTAAATGATGATTGGTTAAAAACCGTAAAAGTTATTCTTTAAATTCCAAATAAATTCTAAATAATTTTATTAAATTATGACAAATCTTAATAAATCGAAATAAAAATAAATCAAAAATATTATTTTTTTAAATAAAATTTCGGTCTTCAAAATCGCAAGCCGAGTCGGGAAAAGTCAACGGAAGTCCAAATCGACTAAAAAGTCGGGAAAAGTCAAAATGACTTAAAAGTTCAGAAAAGTTTAAGACGACTTTAAAAGCCAAGAAAAGTAAATGACAACTTTAAAAAGTCAAGAAAAAGTCAAAGACGATTTAAAAGTCAAGAAAAGTCAAAGACGACCAAAAACGGTCTTTTCATGAAATCTCTCAAAAATTCCAAATACGAACGCGGAATTTTAAAATACGACTCGGAACAAAAATTCATATATTAAAAACTTAAGTTCTACTGAAAAGTATCCATAAGCTATTGCTTAAGCAAATTGGGTACTTTTCGGGTTGTTACAATCACCCCTCCTTTTAAAAAGTTTCGTCCTCGAAACTTAGAAGAAGGAACGTAACATATATGTAGGTCTATTTCAAAACTGTTAAAAATATATCTGTAATAAAATACGGGGTCTTATCTACGGAACGGCAGGTTCTCGTCAGCATCAAGAATATCGATAGAAGGTACGTAATCTTCGAACGGTTAAGTCGAATAGAAAGAGGAAAGAAAGAAGGAAATTTACCTCAAGCAAAGAGCTCGGGATATTTAGCTAACATTTTAGCTTCGGGTTCCCAAGTTTCTGATTCGACGTTTCCACA
Source organism: Heliosperma pusillum (assembly GCA_022085475.1). NCBI lineage: Eukaryota > Viridiplantae > Streptophyta > Magnoliopsida > Caryophyllales > Caryophyllaceae > Heliosperma > Heliosperma pusillum. The sequence goes on from JAIUZE010046286.1 coordinate 10,325, forward strand.
ACGCCAAAGGATACGAACTAAAGGCACACCTTGTTTCGGAGTTGTTTGTTAGCCCTTTCAAGTATACGAATCGGCCTTTCTTCCAAAGCCAAATTAGGTTCCAAGTCCAACACTCCTTCTTGAATAATATGACTCGGATCACTGATATACTTCTTCAATTGCGAAACATGGAACACATCATGAACTTTGCTCAAGTTCGGAGGCAATTCCAGACGATAAGCAACAGGACCAACTCTTTGAAGCACACGAAACGGTCCAATATATTTAGGACTCAACTTTCCTTTCACTCCAAACCGTTTCACTCCCGTCATTGGTGATACTTTAAGGAATACCCGATCATCAACATCAAACTCAAGTGGTCGACGACGAACATCGGCATAGGATTTCTGTCTATATTGCGCGGCCTTCATTCGCTCTCGAATGACTTGAACTTGATCGATCGTCTCAGTAACTATGTCGGGACTCAACATATGATCATCTTGCACTTGATCCCAACAAACCGGACTACGGCATTTCCTACCGTATAAAGCCTCATAAGGTGACATCTTGATAGATGCATGATAACTGTTGTTATAAGAAAATTCCACCAAAGGCAAACTCTTCTCCCAAGATGTATGAAAGTCCAAAGCACAAGCCCGAAGAAGGTCTTCTAAAGTCTGGATCGTCCTCTCGGTCTGACCATCAGTAGCGGCATGAAAAGCGGTGCTCATCAACAATTTACTACCCATGGCTTCTTGCAAAGCTGTCCAGAATCGGGAACCAAATCTCGGGTCACGATCTGAAACTATATCTTTAGGAACTCCATGGTAGCGTACTATTTCTCTCACATAGGAATCAGCTAAAACATCTATTCTCGAAGTCTCCCTGATAGGTATGAATCTAGCACACTTGGTCAAACGGTCAAAAATAACCCAGATGGCATCCTTTCCACTAGCTGTTCTAGGTAAAGCCATCTTGAAGTCCATAGAAATAGACTCCCATTTCCACAAAGGAATTTCCAAAGGTTGCAGCAAACCTCCGGGTCTTTGATGATCGATCTTCACCTTCTGACAAGTAAGACATCTACTAACATACTCCTTCACTTCAATCTTCATCCTAGGCCACCAGACTTGTGGTCTCAAATCTTTATACATTTTGTCACCACCCGGATGAATAGAATAAGGAGAAAGGTGAGCTTCATCAAGTATTCTCTTCCTCAACTCGGCACTTCTCGGAACATACATTCGACCATGGTAACGAAGGTAGCCCTCATTATCCACCACACAATCCTTTGCTTGCCCAAGTGATATTTTTGCTCGAATGGCGATAAAAGTAGCATCCTCCGGTAAACAAGTACGGATCTCACGATAAAAATCAGGTTCCGCAGTCAAAGCACCAAGATAATCAAACCCTTTCCCAACAAACTGTATCTGAAGCTTCTGAAATTCGGTTACCAGTTCATCGGGTAAGGTACCAAGAGCATTTAATGAATGACTAGTCTTTCTACTCAAAGCATCTGCCACGACATTTGCTTTTCCCTCGTGATAAATCAACTCAGCATCATAATCATTCACTAACTCCAACCATCTTCTCTGCCTCATGTTCAATTCCTTCTGAGTAAAAATGCACCTCAAGCTCTTATGATAGGTGTAAGATTCGGCAATGCACTCCAATAAGATAATGTCTCCACGTTTTCAAGGTGCATGTACTACAGCTGCTAACTCAAGATCATGAGTCGGGTAATTCACGTCATGAACCCTGAGTTGTCGAGAAGCATAAGCAATGACTTTTCTATTTTGCATCAAGACACATCCCAAACCATGCTTTGAAGCATCACAATATACATCATAATCAGCTTCATCATCTGGTAAAGTTAAAACCGGTGCGGTAGTCAATCTCTTCTTTAATTCCAAGAAGGCAATTTCACATTCATCGGTCCAAATATACTTTGCTTCCTTCTTTAGCAATTGAGTCTTCGGTCTTGCTAATTTGGAGAAATCTTTCACAAACGACGATAATAACCTGCTAAACCAAGGAAACTCCGAATCGCGGACAACATTTTTTTTTTTCGGACTCTTCCAATCCACAACTGCCTCAATTTTAGCTGGATCGACCATAACACCGTCTTTTGAAATAACATGACCAAGGAAAGATACCTCGTGCAACCAGAATTCACATTTGGAGAACTTAGCATACCACTTTTGGCGTCGAAGAACACCCAAAATGGTTCGAAGGTGATCGGCATGTTCTTCCTTAGATTTCGAAAAGATCAAAATTTCATCAATAAATACCACCACACATTTATCGAGGTACTCCCGGAAAGTACGATTCATCTGATCCATGAATATTGCTGGAGCGTTAGTCAAACCGAATGGCATCACATTGAATTC
>JAIUZE010046289.1:0-63124 GCA_022085475.1 Heliosperma pusillum
TAATTTCTCCATGTGAGAAATAATAATTTATGAAAAACCTTTTTAATTAATATTTTACTTATTAACATTTCCCACTTGCTAAATATTACAAAACACGATAAAAATGACGATAACTCAAAAACCGTCACAAGTCCCAAAGTGGGACCCACGGGCTGAGTTGGGCCGGACCCCACATGGGCCTGGACTGGGCCCACGGACCTATTTGGGCTGATTTGGCTGTTTTTCCAACTTTTACCAAAACCGTTTCTTAAAATTCCCGCATGCTTTAACATAATTAAAACCCGTCAAAACAACAACATAACAATCAAACATCGACACAACCCAAAGACCAAAACCCGGACCCACCATGGACCAACTCAGACCGGGTCTGAACCGGCCTGGACCGGCCGGTTTGGTCCGGTTCACCACCACCACCATTTCCGGCCACCACCAAACAACCACCACAAATTCCCAATTAATTCTAACATGTTTTTAATTAACAACATCCATTTTTAAACAACCAAAACAACCATCAATCATACAAAAATCATAATTATGAAGAATCATCCAAATTCATCAAGAACCACCAACATGTTATAAATTCATAAAACACCATAATAACCACTACTTAACATGTTACTAACTAAAAATCATAAAATCATAATAATATGAACACAAACTAAAGATGAACTAAAACTAAAGAAAACCAAAGCTATGTAACATATATCCGTCGAGTAACTCGGAATCGTTACCTTAGCTAAGCAAGTCAATTAGCACCAAAATAAGAAGTATAAACTAAGAAACCCGTCTTCTAATCTTCCCCTAATATATACGAGTCACCAAACTCGTCTTCAAAATCTTCCCCTATAAGAAATGACAAGAAAAAACATTATTAGAATTAAAACTTGATTTTCCATAATTAAAGTGTTGAAAACGATTTTGACGGAATTGAAAATAAACCGTACTTGAAGATGGAGAGCGAAGAGGAGATTCTAGAAATATAAATTCGGACGGATTTAATTAAGAAATGAAGATTTTATGAAGGTTTTGCTCAAGAACGATGATGAACAATTGAAGAACACGAAGAACAAATGAAGAACGATTAAAGAAAGTGATATTTTGATCTTTATTTGATTTGTTGAAAAAATGAAAAGTTGTTGGTGAGTTATGTTGGGTGAGGGAGCCGTGTATTATAGAGGAAATATGGAGTCGGATTTTGAAATTGTTGTTACGGAATTAACTCGCGTTAAATAATTATATTACGGTAATTGATTAAATATTACTTAATTAAATTAAATAACTAGATATTATGTTATATTAATGAAAAGAAATGAAAATATCAAGCCTATTAGAAGAGGAAAGAGCCGTGTGATGTTGGGTGATATCGGGTCTGTTTTTGCTCGATTTGCGTAATTTTCGTTAACTGATCGATAAAGTAACAAATATCTAAGATATTTGTATTAGTTTAATCGAATCAATTAAAATATCCTATTGTGAGTGGAAAACGATGACATGGGCGTGTGACTCATGCCAAAGTCGAGTTTCGATTTTGTTTCGCGCTTTACGATGAGTCGGGAATAGTTAAATGACGTTCGGTTAAAACCGTAAACGTTATTCTTTAATTTCCGAATAAATTCAAAATAATTATATTAAATTATTATAAATCTTAATAAATCTAAATAAAAATAAATCAAAAATATTATTTTTTTAAATAAAATTTCGGTCTTCAAACTTATGAGACGAGTCGGGAAAAGTCCACGGAAGTCAAAGTTGACTGAAAAGTCGAGAAAAGTCGAAGATGACTTAAAAGTCAAGAAAAGTTTAGGACGACTTAAAAGTCAAGAAAAGTCAATGACGACTTTTAAAAAGTCAATAAAAAGTCAAAGACGACTTAAAAGTCAAGAAAAGTCAAGATGACTAAAAACGGTCTTTTTATGAAATCTCTCAGAAATTCCAAATACGAACGCGGAATTTCAAAATACGACTCGAAACAATAAATTCTATTTTAAAAACTTAAGTTCTACTGAAAAGTGTTAGTAAATATTTTTACTAGAAAAATTGGGTACTTTTCGGGTTGTTACAGACCAAGTGTGCTAGATTTATTCCGATCAAATAAACTTGGAATTTGGATCGTTTAGCCAAAGCCTATGTTGATGAAATTGTTAGATACCATGGTGTTCCTATGGAGATTATATCCGACCGAGATCCGAGGTTCTGTTCGAGATTTTGGAAAGCTTTGCAAGAAGTCATGGGTAGTAAGTTGTTGATGAGTACTGCATTTCATGCCGCTACGGATGGTCAGACTGAGAGGACTATTCAGACTTTAGAAGACTTGCTTAGGGCTTGTGCTCTTGACTTTCAGTCTAGTTGGGAAAAGAGCTTACCATTGGTGGAGTTTTCTTACAACAATAGCTATCATGCATCTATCAAGATGGCTCCTTATGAAGCTCTTTATGGAAGGAAATGTCGGAGTCCTATCTGTTGGAATCAATTGAGTGACAATCGTGATTTAGGCCCCGATGTTCTTATTGAAACCATTGATAATGTGAAGGTCATTCGTGATAGAATGAAAGCCGCTCAAGACCGTCAAAAGTCTTATGCCGATATCCGAAGAAGGCCGTTAGAGTTTGAGGTTGGTGATAAAGTATTCTTGAAGGTGTCTCCTATGAAGGGTGTTAAAAGGTTTGGTGTTAAGGGTAAATTGAGCCCGAAGTACATTGGACGTTTTGATATTGTGAAAAGGATTGGTGCCGTTGCTTATAAGTTGGAATTGCCGCCGAATTTGGCTAAGGTTCATGATGTTTTCCATGTTTCTCAATTGAGAAAGTATGTTAGTGATCCAAGCCATGTCTTTCAAAAGGAATTGCCCGAGCTTGAACCAAACTTATCCTTTGAAGAGAAGCCGATCCGCATTCTAGATCGTAAGGATAGAAAGTTGAGAAGTAAAGTAGTTCCTTTGGTGAAAATCTTGTGGAGAAGTGCTAATGTCGAAGAAGAGACTTGGGAAACCGAAGCTCCTATGCGTAGTAAATATCCGAGTCTATTCGAGTAAGGTAATTTTTATTTTCCTCAAGTTTCGAGGGCGAAACTTTTTAAAAGGTGGGGTGATTGTAACACCCGGAAATGTACCCTATTTTTATAGTGAAAATATTTTACGGATACTTTTCAGTAATTTTAAGTTTTAATTTAGAATTTATTGTTTCGAGTCGAATTTAGAATTTCCGAGTTCGTATTTGGAATTTCCGCGAGATTACATGTGAATCCCGTCTTAAGGCGAGTTTGACTTTTTGTTGACTTTTCCTTACACAACTCACACTCCCTCCCTTAACCTATTTTTCATTCAACACAAACACAACTTACTTCTTCCTTAAGAAAAGATCAAAACCCTTGCCTCCATAGCTTTTTCGATCTTAAAATCATCGTAGCTCATTCGTTACTTGCTAGAATTCACGTAAGTTCGTCTCATTCTTCTCCTCTTACTTTCCTCTATCCGTATTGATATTAAAATTATCGTCTTTCTCGCTTTTCAATCTTTCCGTCTTTCTCAAGATGAATTTTATTCATCTTTTATGATCTATTTGTAGGTGGTGACCTCCAAGATCCCGACAAAGACTATTTTCTAATTGAAGAGGAGCTTGACGATTAGTGAAGACGCTTAAAGGTAACGGTGAAGGGTTACTCGATATCATTTACGTGTTTTATGTGATTTCTAGGATAGAAACCGTATTTAGATTATGTTTAGTATGCTTAGGACTTGTGTTGTTGTTGTTGGTTGTTGTTAGTTGTTAATTGATATGAGAATTGATGATTTGTGATGATAAATGAGGAGTTTGTTGTTGATAACATGTTGATTTTTGATCGTCCTTGAATCCCGTGAAGGACGCAGGCTGCGTTGGGGGACGCAGGCTGCGTCGTAGGACGCAGGCTGCGTCGTGGTGACGCAGGCTGCGTCATATGCTGCCAACAGAAATTTTCCTGCACTGACCCCTTTTCGTAAAATAATCATATCTCTTTCGTTACTTGCTTGTTTTGAGCGTGTGACATCTCTTTGGAACCGTAAGAGGATAAGCTATCACCTCCTTTTAGAATTTCGGCATTTGCATGTCTAGAACTCCAGTTATGACCTTTTGATGATGGGGAAGGGGACCCTTGTTTTCGTTGGTTTCCAAACAATGTTGTTTTGGAGAGGTTATCTATGTTTTTATTCATTATGCTTCATAAACTTGTTCTAATGCTTATGTATCATGTATTGACTCATGTTTATCATATTTAAACTTATATGATTCCCTATTCTCATGTTTTGTGACGGTTTTTGGTATGTTCCCACTTTGAGTCGGTTTTTACAAATGATACGGTTTGAGCACTATTTTGTCTTGTGCTTTGTACTCTCATTCCCTTGGCTACCTTCCCGTTCGTAAGGCTGGAATGTCGGAACGGAGAGGTATCCTACTGCTTAATTGCATGTGTAGTGGGCATACGACGACGTTGTTGGGAGTTGAACGCATTGCGTTGATCGACCCGGCCGTCAAATGTTGTGTACTTGCGAGGTGGTGTTATTTGCATGTAGCGTACCGCTTGTTATGTGGCTTGAGCTCTTTTCCGCCTCTTTCGTGAATGTTTGCTACCGAATTTGGGGTACTCGGCGTCATATGATTGACCGAGTCTTGGATGCGAAACGTTTATCGCATGTCGAACTGGAAAATGCGATTCCGGGATTCTGGCCAGATTTAGACTAGGATCGGGTATTTATATCGTCGTCCTACCGGAGGAAATTAGTGAACATACACGAAATGTGATCGTGTATGCGTTCAGGGAAATGTTTATCCCGTTGATGCCTGTTAATCATACTTGCAATGTACACGGTGCTAGTGCGTTTCATTTACCGTGAGAGATGTCGTCTTGTGTCGTCTTTGAATGCGTGATTTCATGATATTGTTCATGGTCATTGCATGATTGGGCACCGTCAATGTCTTGGTTCGTGAATGGATGATATTATGTTGGATTTATGTGATCATCGCATGACTTGACTTGGTTTGTCTGTCGAGTCTCAATCTTATCAATCTTATACCGCTAACGGTGAGATGCAAGCCCTAGTGAGCGTATTCGGTTGCCTAAGAGTGTCTTCCCCGAGTCTTTGAATAACATGATGGATTCGGATTTGTACTCTTATGCTCTTATCATTATCTATAGAATTGCCTATCTATTCTTATCGTATCTCACATGTATACCAATATATGCATGCTCTACTTTTGTATTTCCTTCTATGTACGTTTAATGTGATATGGCTGGGAGAACCCGGAGTTACTCCCCACTGACTGTGGCGTTCATGTTTTTCATGGATGAACAGGTTGCTTGCTTGGATGACTTTTTGGCCATGATGTTTTGGGGTTCGGGTGTGAGCTAGCGGGCATTGTCCCTGGAAGTTTCACCTCTAGACGATATTAGCTAGTTTTGCTAAACACTTGTTCTTTGCTAACATTTTAAGAGACCCCGTCTCTTTGTTGTGTTTCGTATTTTGTTTGTAATATTTTGACACTCCTCGTGTTATATATCTTGCATGTATAAAAGTTTTTAAAATACCGTATTTCCGCATATTATTTCACATGCTTGTATGTTTTATAATTCCGCATTCGCGAGGGTTGTCACAGTGACGGTGGTCAAGAACGCACAAGGAGACTTGGTCTCCACCCGACCACAAACCGGTTGGAGAGTGTGTTGACTACCGCCTCTTGAATGCGGTTACTTTGAAAGATCATTTTCCGCTACCATTTATTGCTTCAATGTTAGAAAGACTAGCGGGAAAAGCTTTCTATTGTTTCCTTGACGGGTACTCGGGATATTTTCAAATCCCAATCGCACCCGAGGACCAAGTCAAGACCACATTTACATGTCCGTTCGGTACATTTGCATATCGCCGAATGCCATTTGGTCTATGTAATGCACCGAGAACCTTCCAAAGGTGTATGTTGAGTATATTCTCCGACTTTGTAGAAAAGATCATAGAAGTATTCATGGACGATTTCACCGTCCATGGGGACTCCTATGATGCATGTCTAAAACACCTTGCCCGGGTCTTAGAGCGATGCCAAGAGTCCCATCTCATCTTAAACTCCGAAAAATGTCATTTCATGGTGACTAGTCGCATCGTTCTAGGACATGTAGTGTCGGAAAGAGGGGTTGAGGTGGATAAGGCTAAGGTTGACATTATCAAAACCTTACCTTATCCATCCAACACCCGAGACATTAGGTCATTTCTACTTAATGCCGGTTTCTACCGGAGATTTATTAAAGACTTTTCAAAGATTGCTAACACCCTATGTAAGCTTTTGCACAAAGATGCGTAGTTTGTCTTTGATGCCTATTGTAGGAAAGCTTTTGATGATTTGAAGGAGAGATTGGTCACCGCACCAATCATTCAAGCTCCTCAATGGGACCTTCCATTTGAAATCATGACCGATGCAAGTGACTACGCATTGGGAGTGGTTTTGGGTCAAAAGAGTGACAAGGGACCCCATGTGATTCAATATGCATCTACACTCTTGAATGAAGCTTAAAAGAACTACTCTACAACGGAGAAGGAGTTCCTTGGTGTGATATATGCCCTAGAGAAATTTCGATCCTATCTCTTTGGCACAAAGGTGATAATCTACACCGTTCATGCCGCCATTAGATATCTTGTGGCTAAGAAGGATGCAAAACCAAGGTTGTTGAGGTGGATTCTTCTCCTAAGTGAATTCGATGTAGAGATCAAGGATAAGCAAGGGGTGAAGAATGTGGTGGCGGATCATCTAAGCCGGCTAAACCTTGAAGGAAGACCATCATGCCCTCTTGATGAGGTTGAAGGAGGTCTCGCTCATGAGTCCCTATATGCTATCCAAGTGGAGAAGCCATGGTATGATACCATGGTCAACTATTTGGTAACAAAGCGGTTTCCAAGCCATTTTTCTTTTCATCAAAGGAGCAAGGTAAAGTCCGATGCAAAGTACTACATATAGGATGACCCATGACGAGCTTAAAAGTGGTGTCGTTAAATCCGCTAATTAGCTACGATCAAATAACAATTTATAACTCCTAAACAAACACGAACTATCTTAAACAAAAGTAGTAAATGGTAAGAATAGGGTCGAACCCAAGAGAAGGCGGTAATGCCTAAATTAATCTAATCTGGACTCTTGTAAAATGCCAATTAACAAAACTAAATACTAACTAATTACTCTAATCACAAATTAAGACACTAACTAAAACAAAAGCTTAAATTAATTACAAACTATGATATTCACATTGACAAAACATCTAGGATAACATATAGGGAGAAAGTTTGACATGAGAATTGATTAGCAAGTCTAAAATTACCAACAAAAAATAAAGATTCAAATATTCAAATATGGAGAAACAACTTAGTGTAATTTTCCCAAGTTCCCCACAATTAACAAAGTAAAGACCCTTCCTTTCCTCTCTTCTCTAATTATCTAATACAAGTTTCTAAGAAATTAGCCAACATGGATTAAACCAACCAAGGATAACCCTTTACAACTAAATTTACACCCAGTAAAACATGAGCCCAAATCAAAGATGCAAGCATTATGAACAAAAACAAAGAAACAAGCTAGAACCATGTAATAAAACACTAAACCATGTTCTAATTACACAATAAACCAAATTCCTCTCAAAAGATTCCAACTTTAAACCAAAGTTACAATCTTTCAAGGTTACTTCAATAAAATCAAGACAAATTAACCAAATTTATCTTGACAAAGCAATAATTAAACAAACACTTGCTAAGATGGTTAGTCTCAACAACAATTCATTCAAAAATGGAATTTAAACATAAGAAAATGGAATTAAATAGAGAAGAAGAGGTTCAAAAGGTCTTACAATGTTAAAAGGAGAGAACTTGTTCCAATTACACTAAGCAATGGAAAATTAGCTACCCATAATCCAAATATTACAACCCATTATGAAGTTCAACCAAATTACAAAACCAAAATGAAGAACAAAACTAGAGAGAATTCTAATGTGTTGTATTGTGAAATGTTGTATCAAATGTTGTGTGCTTCTCTCTCTACAATTTGGCTCTTTTATACCCTTGGTCCGAAAAACTAGGGGCCTTGAGAAAATGGGCCTAAAAAAGACAAGACGGAGAATGAAGGAACACATACCTGAGACCAGGACGCTGGCAGCGTCCATGGACGCTGGCAGCGTCCATGGACGCTGGCAGCGTCGTGTAGACGCTGGCAGCGTCGTCTGGCGCTGGCAGCGTTTCATGCAGCCAGTTTTTCTCCTTAGTTGAGCGCCTTGACTTTCGTTGACCCTTTGAATTCTAGTCCCGCCTTGACTTTCCTTGTCCCTTTGGACTTGGTCTTCTTGCATTGATGATTTGTTTGTAGCCCACTCCAATTGTCGGGTTTGAGTCTCGGGTTTGACTTTGACTCTTGTTGACTTCCGGGTTTGACTCAAAAAGTTGACTAAAAATACTAAATAACAACATAATTACAATGACTAAGGTTAGCATAAAACGATGCTAACGACCCGTAAAAAGTATAATAAACGAACCTAATAAATACTACTAGACACAACACATTTTGGTGTTGTCAAATACCCCCACACTTGGACTTTTACTCGTCCCGAGTAAAAACTCGAGATTAACAAGACAAACACGAGTCCAAACATAACATGTGAAGGTAATGACCTCTCTTCCCTCACCACTACCTTCTTATATCTCCCTCAAAACACAACCACCTATTAAAAGAAAAATGACTCAAAGTTGTTTTAACACACTCTTCCCTTACCACTTCCTACTTATAACTCCCTCAATACAAGACTCGACACACCACCAACTCCGACTCATCTCACCTCAACTCCTCCCTTCTTATAGCTCCCAAGAATGTAGTATGACCATCTTTGCCTTCTCCCAAGGCATACCGAGATGGCCCTCATCACCAAACTCTATGCAACTCCACTTCTTATATCACCCCCTTATTACTCCACTAGTGTATAGCATGGTTACTTGGTTTGCCCCAAACTACACAATTCGCACAACCAAGCAACCCACAAGAGAAATCCACCGATTTGGAACCAAATTTGTGACTCAAAGAAAAAATAAAAAGAAATCCTAAGCTAAGCTCCTTCCAAATTCCTCCTTATTTCTCCCTTCTTTTTCCTCCAAAGATCCTCATCATCGGAAGTATTTGCTCAAATTTTTTTTCTTTTTCTTTTTTTTTTTCATTTTGTTTCTTGAAAATCCCTCATTTTGCCTAGGGTGCCCTTTCGGGTTTTCACCTTAGCTTTTTCTTTCCTCTCATTGGTGGCTCGCAACTCGATTTATCATTTTGCCCGGAATGCCCTTTCGGGTTTTCATTCTGTCCTCGGCCACCTTCCCAATTTTTGCCTAGGTGCCCACCCTTGTGGGTTTTCACCTAGCCGGGATCTTCAATTTTTTTCTTTTCTTTTTCTCTTTTTTTTTCTTTCTTTTTCCTCTAAATAAAAACAAAACAAAATACAATGCATCAAAACAAAATAACTATATACAATCCTCTCCCCCACACTTAGATCATACAATGTCCTCATTGTAGGAGAAAAGGTCGGGGTGCTTCATCAATTGTTGAAATGAGAAGAACCCGAGGCACCTCCTCGGTTTCTCCTCCTCTCTATTTCTTCTCTAACCCTTCTTCTTCTTTCTAGGCCTTCATCACGGGCCTCTTGTGTATAAGGAGTGGGGTAGCCCGGGTTTTGGTGGATGGACATGCCGAAAAGTGAGCTAGCCAAACCATAAACATCTTCTTGTGCCACCGCATCTTCATATGAATCTTGAAGGTAAGTGTGGTGGCGCTCATTTTGAGCTTCGAAATGGTTTGTGGCTTGCTCCCTCCAAGCATTTTGTGTCGCCCACATGTCATTTTTCTCTTGCCACCTTTGGTCTTGTTGCTCCCTCCAAAGGCGGTCTTCCTCTTGTCGTGCTACCATCCCCCTCCACTCTTCTTGTTGAGCCCTCTCGGCCTCCTATCTCAACCTCTCCCTTGCCTCCACTACATTATGCCAATCATCTAAGGACTCTAGCCTACCTCCTTGTCTTTGTTACCAATTGTAAGAATCGTCCACCCTTCCACTTATGTGCCTTAAGACATCTTTGGTGCTAGCAAAGTAGGATGCCATTTGTTGTTGCCATGGCTCCATTGGGATGCTAGAACGAGTCTCTGCGTCAAACATTGGGGTGTCGGTGTCTTGGTGGCTTTGGTAAGATTATTGGGAATGGTATGGTGGTGGTGGTTGTTGTTGTTGTTGTTGTTGAAAAGGTGGGTCTTGGAAAGGTCCTTGCTCAATTGCGAGGATCTCCCTCTCCTCGCTAACTCGCTCACTTCCCTCACCTTGCTCTCTCCTTGGCCTCCTTCTTTGCCGCAATGGCACTTCCTCTAACTCCGCCTTACTACTACTCTCCCCCAAACTCTCTTCCCTTGGGCAATAGAAATCCTCCGATTTTGGTCCCCTAGGTAAAGGGTTGTTTGAAGGTCGAGGCATCTTCATATAGCTAAGGTCATCACTCCCCAACCAAAACCCTCTCAAAGGTTCCACTTTGCTAATTTTGAACATGTGTACGTCCTTTAGCCCAAAGTGGTTGTACCTAGTCAAACCCTCACAAGATTTGACCTCTTGCTCCTCATCAATTCCCCCCTCATAGTGTCGCACCAAAAAGGTAATCACCCCCCCAAGGTGGATACTTGCTTTAGTAGATTTTTGTCGGTCTTTAATGCAAGCTCTCATAAACAAGTCCGCCCAATCCGGTACCCCCACCCCTTCCGGGAGCATAGTCCATAAACACAACCGGATGGTCTCCGGTACTTTAGAGGGCTCTCTAGCGGAGTTAAAGATGGTAGTAAGGAACCGGGTGACGAGTCGAAGGACGGGGTGGGTGATTGTGGAGAGTTTGGCATTCTTAGATGCGGTGTTACAATTCGTAATATTGCTCCACATGATGTGCATTTAACCTTTGGGGCATTTGATTTCTTTGGGGGTTTTTGAGATTTTAGGGATTTGGCGAATTTCGGAGATTGGCGCGTTGTGCCAAGTTTGGTTGAGACGGAAGCGGTAGGCTCTTTCATTACCCTCGGGAACGTCCAACTCGGACAAGGTTGCTAGAAACTCGTACGAGAAACTCGGACAAGGTTCGAGATAAAGTCTAGCCCTACTTTAGCTAGCATATCCCTTGTTAAGTCGAACATGCCCAAGGCATGGAGGGTGCTTGGGGAAAAGAATTTTGTGGTTATGAGGGGTTGTTGTCGGGGTGCGGTAAGTTTGTCCTAGATTTGTTTATGTTGAGCACTCAACCTCTCATAACCCATGAACACCGCTTCAACATCGGTGTCGGGCTCACTCACCGCGGCCCTCTTATTCTTTCCTTTCCCAAATAACTTGGAGATTTTAGGAGCCATTTCTGCAAAAATTTCAACAATACAATACAACACAACAACAAGCAAACACTCAAAGAAGTTTTTCACTCAAACAAGCAATTCAACAAACACTTGGTGTGCAACAATCTCAACACCTCAAAAGCTTAGTGTTTGTTGAATTCTTATACCTCACTCAGAAAGGTTTTACCAATCCTAGCTACACAATCAACAAGGGCAAGGGAAAAACTCAAACTAAGACTAATTTAAGCCTAATTTTCGAGCAAAAATCAAAGAATAATGGAAAACGTTAAGTATGATGTTATACCTTTCCGATTCCACAAAAATTAAGCTCCTTGATGACTAGAATAAGCAAGGAACCGTCAAAAACCCTTTAAAAACCCACTAAAGCTCCTTAAATTCGAATTTGAGGAAGAGTTTTCTAGGTTTTCAAAGAGGGATTTTTCTGAGATTGTGAGTGATTTAGGTAGATTTTGAGGTGTTTGAAGGTAGAATGAAGGTTACGATGAAGAATTTGATGGATTTTGATGAATTTTTGTGAAGATTTGGGGGAGGAAGGTGAAGTTTTGAAGGATTGGGGTGTTTTTTGGGGGTTTTGGTTCGTGAAAAATGAAGATAGAATTGGTTAAGAACTCGTGCAACTTAGGAATAAAGGGGCTAAAATTTGCATTCGACGCTGGCAGCGTCCTTGGACGCTGGCAGCGTCCTTCACTGCCGGATGTCCTTCCCTTTGCACTTAGCCAAAATTTGGCTAAGTGTTACAAACACCACTACACTTACATTTTCACTCCAATGGCCCATAATACCCTTCAATATTAAAATTTCACCGAGTCCCGCATTTTTTACATGTGGCACGCATCCGAGGCGGCCGAAAACACGCAAAATCTTCACAAAAACGTCAGTAACTTCAAAAAAATTTGATTGATGCAAGTTCTAACTACTTAAAAACAACTCAAATACTAAAAGTAACAATGAAACTTAAATGACATATTCACAAGAATTGAATATTTACACAGTTTGCCGTTTATTTAGAGTCGATGGCTCGACTTAGTGGCTCCAAGCTTTTCAACATTCATACCCGGGGTCTTCAAGTAAGACCTCTTCTTCCCCCTCCCGGGCACATCCTTTGAAGTAATGCTTGAGCCGGTGACCATTCACCTTGAGTAGCTTTCCTTCCCCGGGCCCTTCCACCTCAATTGCTCCATGAGTAAACACCTTCTTGACAGTGTAAGGTCCAAACCATCTTGACCTCAACTTACCTGGGAAGAGTTTAAACCGATTTTGGAACACAAGAACTTGATCGCCTTCTTTGAAAACCCGATGGCTTAACATCCCGTCTTGCCATTTCCTTGTTTTCTCCTTGTAGATTGAGGAGTTCTCATACGCATCATGGCGAATTTCCTCAAGTTCTTGCAATTGTAGCTTCCGGTGCATACCGCTCTCATCATGGTTTTGGTTGAATGATTTGATAGCCCAATAGGCTTTGTGCTCAACCTCCACAGGGAGGTGGCAAGCCTTGCCATAGATGAGACGGAACGGGGACATGCCGATGGGGGTCTTAAAAGCGGTTCTATATGCCCACAAAGCATCAACTAGCCTCTTGCTCCAATCCTTCGTATCCGGATTCACTCTTCTCAAGGATCCCTTTAATCTCACGGTTGGAGAGCTCGGCTTGGCCGTTTGTTTGTGGGTGATAGGCCGTCGAAAACTTATGGTTCACCCCATACCTTTTGAGAAGGCTTCCAATAACCTTATTGCAGAAGTGGGTACCTCTATCACTAATTATAGCCCTTGGAAAACCAAACCGGGAGAATATGTTTTCTTGGATGAAGGTTGCTACCACCTTTGCATCATCGGTGCGGGTAGGAATGGCTTCAACCCATTTTGACACATAATCTATCGCCAAAAGGATGTATAAGTAACCACCGGAGTTAGGAAAGGGGCCCATAAAGTCAATTCCCCATACATCAAAGACTTCACAATAGAGGAGGGGTTGTTGTGACATCTCGTTCTTTCTTGTCAAGTTCCCCACTCTTTGGCATCGGTCACAAGTCTTCACGATTTTATGAGCATCTTTGAAGAGGCTTGGCCAAAAGAAACCGCATTCAAGCACTTTCCTTGCGGTTCTTTGTGGCCCAAAGTATCCTCCACATGCATAGTCATGACAATGATGTAGGATGGATGAAATCTCACTTTAGGGCACGCATCTTCTTATAAGTTAATCTTGGCAAAATTTCCACAAGTATGGGTCATCCTTTATGTAGTACTTTGCATCGGACTTTACTTTGCTCCTTTGATGGGAAGAGAGATGGTTTGGAAACCGCTTTGTCACCAAATAGTTGACCATGGTAGCATACCATGGCTCCTCCACTTTGATGGCATATAGAGACTCATGAGGGAGACCTCCTTCAACCTCATCAAGAGGGCATGATGGTCTTCCTTCAAGGTTTAGCAGGCTCAGATGATCCGCCATCACATTCTTCACCCCTTTCTTATCCTTTATCTCTACATCGAATTCACCTAGGAGAAGGATCCACCTCAACAACCTCGGTTTTACATCCTTCTTTGCCACAAGATATCTAATGGCGGCATGATCAGTGTAGATGATCACCTTTGTGCCCAAGAGATAAGATCGAAATTTCTCTAGGGCATATATCACACCAAGGAACTCCTTCTCCGTTGTAGAGTAGTTCTTTTGACCGTCATTCAAGAGTGTAGATGCATATTGAATCACATGGGGTCCCTTGTCACTCTTTTGACCCAATACCACTCCCAATGCGTAGTCACTTGCATCGGTCATGATTTCAAATGGAAGGTCCCATTGCGGTGCTTGAATAATTGGTGCGGTGACCAATCTCTCTTTCAAATCATCAAAAGCTTTCCTACAAGAGGCATCAAAGACAAACTCCGCTTCCTTGTGCAAAAGCTTACATAGGGGGTTAGCAATTTTTGAAAAGTCTTTAATAAATCTCTGGTAGAAACCGGCATGTCCAAGGAAAGACCTAATGTCTCGGGTGTTAGATGGATAAGGTAAGGCTTTGATAATGTCAACGTTAGCCTTATCCACCTCAACCCCCCTTTCCGACACTACATGTCCTAGAACGATGCCACTAGTCACCATGAAATGACATTTTTCGGAGTTTAAGATGAGATGGGACTCTTGGCATCGCTCTAAGACAAGAGCAAGGTGTTTTAGACATGCATCATAGGAGTCCCCATGGACGGTGAAATCGTCCATGAATACTTCTATGATCTTTTCTACATAGTCGGAGAATATACTCAACATGCACCGTTGAAAAGTTCCCGGTGCATTACATAGACCAAATGGCATACGGTGATAAGCAAATGTACCGAATGGACATGTGAATGTGGTCTTGACTTGGTGTTCGGGTGCGATTGGGATTTGAAAATATCCCGAGTACCCGTCAAGGAAAGAATAGAAAGCTTTTCTCGCTAGTCTTTCTAACATTTGATCAATAAATGATAGCGGGAAATGGTCTTTCAAAGTAACCGCATTCAAGCGGCGGTAGTCAATACACACCCTCCAACCGGTTTGTGGTCCGGTGGAGATCAAGTCTCCTTGTGCGTTCTTGACTAGCGTCACTCCTCCCTTTTTGGGCACGAATTGAGTTGGGCTAACCCAACGGGAGTCGGAAATAGGGAAGATGATGCCCATTTGCAAAAGTTTAATTACCTCCTCTTGCACTACCTCCGCCATTAGTGGATTGAGCCTCCTTTGGGGTTGTCGGACCGGTTTGGCATCCACTTCAAGTCTTATCTTGTGCATGAAAGTCACCGGGCTTATTCCCTTGAGGTCCGCTATGCTCCACCCAAATGTATCTCTATGCTTTTGAAGCAATGCTACCAATTTGCCCTCTTGGTCCTCGTTGAGTGTGCTTGAGATGATAAGAGGTAGGGTGTGGTTGTCTCCTAAGAAGATATACTTTAAAAGACTTGGAAGAGTCTTCAACGCGACCTTCGGGGGCTTCACAATTGAAGCGAGGGGCTTGTGGAGGGGTATGCTCAAAGCAAAAAGCTCGGACAAGTTTGCCTGAGCTGGACGGTGGCAGCGTTGGTGGACGGTGGCAGCGTTGGTGGACGCTGGCAGCGTCTTGTGACGCTGGCAGCGTCGTGAGGCGCTGCCAACGTTTTCCACTGCCTTGCCCTGTTTTCAGCATATCGATGATGTTGAGTTATTCATATGTGTCTAGTGGCTCTTCTCTTTCAAAGTCCTTGAGATGTTCTGCACATCAACCGACAACAACAAACGCAAACCCTCTTCTTCCACATTGTTATTAGGGCTACCTCAAGTGAGTCCCTATCACAAAATTTGTACATTTGATGCACCAAAGGCTCGAAATTATCCAAGAAGAAACAAGATTGGACATCACTAGGGTGTCTCATAGAGTCATAGATATTATAGGTCAATCTTTTTCCCTCAAACTCCATTGTCAAACATCCGTTTGAAACATCAATCTTGGTCTTAGAGGTTTTCATGAATGGCCTACCAAGGAGAAGGGGAGTGCCACTTGAACTAGACTCCATAACTAAAACATAGAAATCCGCCGGGAAGACAAGGTTATCTACCTCGACTAGCACATCCTCTATCAAGCCTTTGGGATAGACACTAGACCTATCGGCTAATTGAATAACCACCCCGGTCTTAGACAAAGGTCCTAAGCCTAGGGTCTCATATATGGATAGGGGCATGACGTTAATAAAGGCTCCAAGGTCTAACATGGCACGTTTAAAACTTTGCCCTCCAATGGTGCATGGGATGGTGAACATGCCCGGGTCTCCACATTTGTTTGGTAATTTTTGTTTGAAAATTGCCGAAACATGCTCACTCACCCTAACCCTATGGGTTCCTTTCTTAGGATTTCTCTTAGGTGTACAAAGTTCTTTCAAGAACTTTGCATACCTAGGGACACTATTCAACAAATTGAGAAGAGGAATGTTTACCTCACATTTCCGGAAGGTTTCATAGAAGTCGTTCTCCTTGTCATACTTCCTTGTGCTTATCAAAGCACTAGGAAATGGGACTTCCGGTATGTATTCCTCTACTTCATCATCCTCAATAATGTCTTTACCCATCTTTGAAGTGTCTCCCTTGGGGTCCTTGGTTGTGGATGTCCCTTTCCCATTCTTTGATAGCTCTTCATGACCAACTACTAACTCTCCTTGGCCTTCAATTTCCAAGGTCTCCATCTCAAGGTTCTTCATATTTTCTTTGCCTTTTCCAAGGGGGTGTACCTCCAACTCCTTACCTCCCCTCAAGGTCATGGCACTAGCATTCTCCCTAGGTGGTGGGATGGTTTGAGATGGGAATCTTGTGGAGCTTGAGGCTTGTGATTTTGACATATTGGAGGCCATTTGGGATAGTTGGGTTTCCAAATTGCTTTATTAACAAAACCAAAGATTCAAGCTTTATTAACAAAACCAAAGAAACAAGCTAGAACCATGTAATAAAACACTAAACCATGAGCCCAAATCAAAGATGCAAGCTTTATTAACAAAACCAAAGAAACAAGCTAGAACCATGTAATAAAACACTAAACCATGTTCTAATTACACAATAAACCAAATTCCACTCAAAAGATTCCAACTTTAAACCAAAGTTACAATCTTTCAAGGTTACTTCAATAAAATCAAGACAAATTTACCAAATTTATCTAGACAAAGCAATAATTAAACAAACACTTGCTAAGATGGTTAGTGTAACACCCGCAAATGTACCATATTTTTATAGTAAAAATATTTTACGAATACTTTTCAGCGAAATTTAGTTTTAGTCGTAAATTAAATTTTCCGTGTCTAATATAGAATTTCCGAGTTCGTATTTGGACTTTACGCGAGATTCCGAGAAAGTTACGTCTTAAGACGTTTATGGGCTTTTCTCATGTTTTTCCACTTACTCCTTCATATACTCCCTCATAACCCTAACTCCCTAACTCCCTCATTCAATCTACTTCTTCTTCCTCACCAAGTAAACCCCAAAACCTAGCCTCCATATTTGATCCAACTCTAAATCATCGCTACTCATTCGTTACTCGCTCAAATTCACCAAAGTTCGTCTTATTCTTTCCCTCTCATCGTCCTCTATCCGTATTGGTAATAAAATTACCGTCTTTCTTGCTTTTCAATTTATCCGTCTTTCTCAAAGGTGAATTATATTCGTCTTTTATTATCTAATTGTAGGTGGTGACCTCCAAGACCCCGACAAAGACTACTTCTTGATAGAAGAGGACATTGACGCGGATTGAAGACGCGAAAAGGTAACGGTGAAGGGTTACTCGATATCATTTACGTGTTTTATGTGTTTTCTATGTTAGAAATCGTTTTTAGAACAAGGTTAGTAATCTTAGGAATTGTGTTGTTGATGATGGTTGTTGTTAATTGATAATTGATAAGAGAATTGATGATTTGTAATGATAGATGATGTTGTGTTATGCCTTAGAGAAATTGTGAAATTCGTGTATTCGTGCCCGAGACAGGACGCTGGCAGCGTTTCATGCTGCCAGTTTTTCCCAAAGTCGACTGCAGTGAAAGTTTCACGGCACTGACCCTTTTTCGTAAAATGATCATATCTCCTTTGTTACTTGCTTGTTTTGGGCTATTGACCTACCGTTGGAACCGTAAGAGGATAAGCTATCACCTCCACTTGGAATTTCTGAATTTGAATGTCTAGTACAATAGTTATGACCGTTTGAAGTGGACCCTTGTTTTAGTTGGTTTCCAAACATGTTTGGGAGAGGGGATCTATGTTTCTTATTCATTATACTTCCTAAACTTGTTCTAATGCTTATGTATCATGTATTGATTCATTTTTATCATAGTTAAATTTATATAATTCCCTATTCTCATGTTGGTGACGGTTTTTGATATGTCCCCCTTTGAGTGTTTTACAAATGCTACGGTTTGAGCACTAATTTTCTGTGTGCTTTGTACTCTCATTCCCTTGGCTACCTCCACGTTCGTAAGGCTCGAATGTCGGAACGGGGAGTGTATCCTTACTGCTTAATTGCATGGGTAAGTGGGCATATGACGACGTTGTTGGGAGGCGAACGCTTTGCGTTGATCGACCCGGCCGTCAAATGTTGTATACTTGCGAGTTGGTGTCATTTGCATGTAGCGTACCGCTTGTTATGAGGCTTGTGCTCTTTTCCGCCTCTTTCGTGAATGTCGACCGAATTTGGGGTACCCTGCGTCTATGATTGACCGAGTGTTGGATGCGAAATGTCATCGCTTGTCGAATCGGAAAACGTTTATTCCGAGAGTCTGGCCAGGTTTAGACTAGGACCGTATTATTATCGTCGTCTTACCGGGAGGAAATTAGTCTACATATACGAAATGTAGCATCGTGTATGCGTTCAGGGAAATGTCTTATCCCGTGGATGCCTTTTAATCATACTTGCCATGTACACGGTGCTAGTGCATTTCATTTACCGTGAGAGATGTTGTCAACGTATTGTACGTTTGGTTGGATGATTATATGATTGATTATTCATGATCTTTGGATGACTTGGCATGGTTTGTTTGTCGAGTCTCAATCTTATCAAACTTATGCCGCTAACGGTGAGATGCAAGCCCTAGTGAGTGTATATGGTTGCCTAAGAGTGTCTTCCCCGAGTCAATCTATAATATGATGGTTACGGATTTTTACTTCATATGCTCTTATCTTGATATATTGAATTGCCTATTTATCCTTTCTCGTACTCCATATGTATATCTATTTATATGCATGCTTCTACTTTTGTATTTCCGTTTATGTACGTTTAATGTGATATGGCTGGGAGAACCCGGAGTTACTCCCCACTGATTGTGGCGTTCATATTTTTCATGGATGAACAGGTTGCTTGCTTGGATGTCTTTTAGCTTGGTATTTTGAGTTCGGGTGTGAGCTAGCGGGCGTTGGCCTGGAAGATTCACCTCTAGACGTTATTTAGCTAGTTTGCTAATCACTTTGACATTGAGAACATTTTGACAGACTCCGTCTCTTGTAGTATTTCATACTTTGTTTTGTAATATTTGACATTCCTCGTATTTTCTATTTGCATGTAAAAAGTTTTAAAAACATCGTATTTTCCGCTATATAAATCACATGGTTGTTATGTTCTATTTCCGCATTCGCGAGGGTTGTCACAGTTGGTATCAGAGCTTTTATCGCTCCCGACGCACACACGTGAACCCCGACGCACACACGTGAACCCTAAACTTAAACTACTTGACCTTGAATTAATAAATGAGAGATGGGTAGAAGTTAAGGATTTTACTTGGTAGTCTATTTGTTTATGCTAAGTGTTAGGATTTACTTGTTTTGTTTTTGTTTCTTATGAAGATGGTTAGAGCTCGAGTAGTAGAGAATGTGATGCTAGAAGCTCTTACGCCAGTGTTGAAGAATCAACAAGATGCGGCTATTGCTCTAGCCAACCAAGTCCCCCCTCGTAGAGAAGATAACCACCTAGGAGGCTACGCTTGGGTGGCAAGCCTAATAGCTAGGAGTAAGATTATAACTTATGGTGGAGAGCCGGACCCTACCGAGTTATCGGAATGGTTCCGAGAAATGGAGAAGCAATTTGATTTATACCAAGTCTGTGAAGAGGACAAGGTAAGGATTGCAAAGCACTTCCTTGTAAGGGAAGCAGATAATTGGTGGGCGATTACCAGTGCCACCGCTACTCTTGAAAATGATTTCAATTGGGCTTGTTTCAAAGCTCTAGTTGAAGGTCGATTTTATCCCAAGGAGCTAAAGCAACAAAGGCTCAAGGAATTTTTGACTTCAAGCAAGGTAACTTGTCGGCACAAGACTTTACTACGGAGTTCAACAAGCTTGCTCATTTTACTCCGAGGCTTATCAACGATGACGAGGATCGAGCTTTCGATTACCGCAACAAGCTTAGTGCTATACTTCAAAGTAAAGTGAGGAGGAATACTACTTCCTTTGGGGATTTATATGATGATGCTTTATGGGCCGAGAACTCCATGAAGGCCATTAGGGATGAAGCTATGATGAATAATCCCTCTCCTTCTTTCACTCCTAGGCCAAATGTCTATGGGAAGAGACCGTTTACTCCGTCTTCCTCCAACTCTTATGCCAACAAGAGGAGATTTAATCCTCCTTCAAATGCAAATGCAAGAGCTCCTGCTCCTTTTATTCCCCGAGCTACTTCTAAGGTGGCTCATAGGCCATATGCTCAAGCTCAAGCTCAAGGTCGCTTATGCAACCGTTGTACACAACCACACTACCCCGGTGTGTCTTGTTCCAACCGACCTTATATTTGCTTCTTTTGACAAAAGGGTGGTCACCGTTATGAGGATTGCCCCGATCGTAAGTTGCCCCCTCCATTTGCTAAACCTAAGGGTTCTATCTTCGTTCTGAGCCGAGCCGAAGCCGATGCTCATCCGGAGATAACTACGGGTATGTTCTCAATCTTTGAGCAACCGTGTCTTATTCTATTTGATACCGGTGCTTCTATGTCATTTGTGTCGTCGACTTATGCTAATAAATTATCTATCGAGCCTACTTCTAGTGAGGATACTCCCATATCCTTACCATCCGGAGAAATTATCTCTTGTTCTACTCTTTATCCTAATGTTCCAATATCTATTGTGGGTTCTATCTTTCCCGCTAATCTCCTTAAGTTCCCTCTAGGAGAGTTCGATATAATTCTATGTATTGATTGGTTAGCATTGTATCATGCTAGGTTCGAGTGTTGAGATCAAAAGATTTATCTAAAAAGTCTTTTAGGAGTTAGAATAACCTCTAAAGGATCTCATCCCCGAAAAGGTGTGTCTTTGATTTCCGCAATGAAGTTGGTGAGTATGGTAAGAAAGGGTCACCAATCATACTTGTGTGTTGTGACTTCTTCAACTACTTCTTTGGCAAATATAAAAGATGTGCCTATAGTTCGTGAATTCGTTGATGTATTCCCTCAAGACTTGCCTGGGATTCCTCCCGAGCGTGATGTTGAGTTTTCTATTGATCTTGTACCTGGTTCCGGACCCATAGCCAAAGCTCCTTACCGTATGGCTCCAACCGAGTTGAAAGAGTTAAGGAAGAAACTTGATGATATGATTGAGAAAGGTTTCATTCGACCAAGTGTCTCGCCTTGGGGTGCTCTCGTTCTGTTTGTGAAGAAGAATGATGGTTCTATGAGGCTTTGTATTGATTACCGTGAATTGAACCGAATTATAATCAAGAATAGGTATCCTTTGCCAAGGATTGAAGATTTTTTTGATCAACTAAAGGGTGCTTCTACTTTTTCCAAGATTGATTTGAGATCCGATTATCACCAAATTCCCGTTCGTGATGCCGATATTCTTATTTTCTCCAAGACCGAAGAAGAGCAAGCTATTCATCTAAGGACTATTTTGGGTGTTCTTCGTCGTCAGAAGTGGTTTGCCAAATTCTCCAAGTGTGAATTTTGGTTACCTAAGGTGTCCTTTCTTGGGCATGTAATTTCTAAAGAAGGTGTAATGGTGGATCCTTCTAAGATTGAAGCCGTTATTGATTGGAAGAGTCCGACCGATGTTAGAGAGGTCCAAAGTTTTCTTGGTTTAGCTGGTTATTACCGTAGATTTGTCAAAGATTTCTCAAAGCTTGCTAGACCAATGACCCAATTATTGAAGAAGGAAACCAAGTTCCTATGGAATGAAGCTTGTCAAGCCGCTTTTCAAGAGTTAAAGAAAAGGTTGACTACCGCTCCACTGTTGACTTTGCCTGAAGATGGTGTAGACTTTGATGTCTATTGTGATGCTTCCAAGATGGGATTGGGTTGTGTACTTATGCAAAGTAGGAAAGTGGTGGCTTATGCTTCGAGACAGTTGAGAGTTCATGAAGTGAACTATCCTACGCATGATTTGGAATTAGCCGCCGTTGTTCATGCTTTGAAAGTGTGGAGACCCTATCTTATTGGTGTTCATTGTCGTATATTCACCGATCACAAGAGTTTGATATACATATTTACTCAAAAAGAGTTGAATATGAGACAAAGAAGATGGTTGGAATTGGTGAATGATTATGATTTTGAGTTGTTGTACCATGAAGGGAAGGCTAATGTTGTTGCCGATGCTCTTAGTAGGAAATCTTCTCATTCCTTGAATGCTATGTCAGTGTTGCCAATTGATCTTTGTGTTGAGTTTCGAAAGTTGAAGTTGGAATTCGTGGAACGTGGATTTGATTATATTGGTGCTATGACTGCCGAACTTGTTTTTCTCCGAGAGATCCGCAAAAGCCAAGTTGATGATCCTACCTACAAGTCTATTCAAGCCAAAATTCTAGAAGGAAAAGCTAAAGATTTCAAGTTTGATGATGAAGGAGTTCTTCGTTTCCATGGCTGTTTGTTTGTGCCTAATGCTCTTGATTTGAGAAAGCGAGTTCTTGATGAAGCTCACCTTTCCCCTTATTCTATTCACCCCGGAGGTGATAAGATGTATAAAGATTTGGAGCTAAAGTTTTGGTGGCCGAATCTAAAGGGTGATGTTGTGTCTTATGTTGGAAGATGTCTTACTTGCCAACAAGTGAAGATTGAACACAAGAGGCCGAGTGGATTGCTACAACCTTTGGATATTCCACTATGGAAGTGGGAATCTATTTCTATGGATTTTGTCATGGCTTTGCCAAGGACCGTTGGAAATAAAGATGCCGTTTGGGTTGTTGTTGATCGTTTGACCAAGTGTGCTAGATTTATCCCGATCAAAGAGACTTGGAGTTTAGATCGACTAGCAAAAGCCTATGTTAATGAGATTGTTAGATACCATGGTGTTCCC
This sequence comes from Heliosperma pusillum, assembly GCA_022085475.1. Classification (NCBI taxonomy): domain Eukaryota; kingdom Viridiplantae; phylum Streptophyta; class Magnoliopsida; order Caryophyllales; family Caryophyllaceae; genus Heliosperma; species Heliosperma pusillum. Next base: position 23,151 of record JAIUZE010046289.1, read on the forward strand.
AAGGAGATCATATCCGACCGAGATCTGAGGTTTTGTTCGAGATTTTGGAAGGCTTTACAAGAAGCCATGGGTAGTAAATTGTTGATGAGTACCGCATTTCATGCCGCTACAGATGGTCAGACCGAGAGAACTATCCAAACTTTAGAAGACTTGCTTAGGGCTTGTGCACTCGACTTCCAATCTAGTTGGGAAAAGAGTCTACCGTTGGTGGAGTTTTCTTACAACAATAGTTATCATGCCTCGATCAAGATGGCTCCTTATGAAGCTCTTTATGGAAGAAAATGTCGAATTCCTATTTGTTGGAATCAATTGAGTGATGTTCGTGACTTAGGCCCCGATGTCCTTGTTGAAACTATTGATCATGTGAAGGTCATTCGTGATAGAATGAAAGCCGCTCAAGACCGTCAAAAGTCTTATGCCAATATCCGAAGAAGACCGTTAGAATTTGAAGTTGGGGATAAAGTGTTTTTGAAAGTATCTCCAATGAAGGGTGTTAAAAGGTTTGGTGTAAAGGGTAAATTGAGCCCGAAATACATTGGACCCTTTGATATTGTGAAAATGATTGGTGCCGTTGCTTACAAGTTGGACTTACACCGAATTTGGCTAAGGTTCATGATGTGTTCCATGTTTCTCAACTGAGAAAGTACGTTAGTGATCCAAGCCATGTCTTTCAAATGGAAATGCCCGAGCTTGAACCGAATTTGTCCTTTGAAGAGAAGCCGATTCGCATCCTAGATCGCAAGGATAAGAAGTTGAGAAGTAAAGTGGTTCCTTTAGTGAAAATCTTGTGGAGATGTGCCAATGTCGAAGAAGAGACTTAGGAAACGGAAGCTTCTATGCGTAGTAAATATCCAAACCTATTCGATTAAGGTATCTTTATTTCGCTCAGGTTTCGAGGGCGAAACTTTTTAAAAAGGTGGGGTGATTGTAACACCCGCAAATGTACCCTATTGTTATAGTAAAAATATTTTACGTATACTTTTCATCGAAATTTAGTTTTAGTCGTAAATTAAATTTTCCGTGTCTAATATAGAATTTCCGAGTTCGTATTTGGACTTTACGCGAGATTCCGAGTAAGTTACGTCTTAAGACGTTTATGGGCTTTTCTCATGTTTTTCCACTTACTCCTTCATATACTCCCTCATCACCCTAACTCCCTCATTCAATCTTCTTCTGCTTCCTTACCAAGTAAACACCAAAAACTAGCCTCCATATTTGATCAAATTCTAAATCATCTCTACTCATTCGTTACTCGCTCAAATTCACCAAAGTTCGTCTTATTCTTTCCCTCTCATCGTCCTCTATCCCTATTGGTAATAAAATTACGGTCTTTCTCGCTTTTCAATTTATCCGTCTTTCTCAAAGGTGAATTATATTCGTCTTTTATTATCTAATTGTAGGTGGTGACCTCCAAGACCCCGACAAAGACTACTTCTTGATAGAAGAGGACATTGACGCGGATTGAAGACGCGAAAAGGTAATCGTGAAGGGTTACTCGATATCATTTACGTGTTTAATGTGTTTTCTATGTTAGAAATCGTTTTTAGAATAAGGTTAGTAATCTTAGGAATTGTGTTGTTGATGATGGTTGTTGTTAATTGATAATTGATATGAGAATTCATTATTTGTAATGATAGATGATGTTGTGTTATGCCTTAGTGAAATTGTGAAATTCGTGTATTCGTGCCCGAGACAGGACGCTGGCAGCGTCGTGGGACGCTGGCAGCGTTCCCTAGCGCTGGCAGCGTTTCATGCTGGCAGTTTTTCCCAAAGTCGACTGCAGTTTCACTGCACTGACCCCTTTTCGTAAAATGATCATATCTGCTTTGTTACTTGCTTGTTTTGGGCATGTGACCTACCGTTTGAACTGTAAGAGGATAAGCTATCACCTCCACTTTGAATTTCTGAATTTAAATGTCTAGAACTGTAGTTATGACCGTTTGAAGTGGACCCTTATTTTAGTTTGTTTCCAAACATGTTGTTTGGGAGAGGGGATCTATGTTTCTTATTCATTATACTTCCTAAACTTGTTCTAATGCTTATGTATCATGTATTGACTCATTTTTATCATAGTTAAATTTATATAATTACCTGTTCTCATGTTGGTGACGGTTTTTGATATGTCCCCCTTTGAGTGTTTTACAAATGCTACGGTTTGAGCACTAATTTTCTATGTGCTTTGTACTCTCATTCCCTTGGCTACCTCCACGTTTGTAAGGCTGGAATGTCGGAACGGGGAGTGTATCCTTACTGCTTAATTGCATGTGTTAGTGGGCATATGACGATGTTGTTAGGAGGCGAACGCTTTGCGTTAATCGACCCGGCCGTCAAATGTTGTATACTTGGGAGGTGGTGTCATTTGCATGTAGCGTACCGCTTGTTATAAGGCTTGTGCTCTTTTCCACCTCTTTCGTGAATGTCGGCCGAATTTGGGGTACTTGGCGTCTATGATTGATCGAGTCTTGGATGCGAAATGTCATCGCTTGTCGAATCGGAAAAGATTTATTCCGAGAGTCTGGCCAGGTTTAGACTAGGACCGTATTATTATCGTCGTCCTACCGGGAGGAAATTAGTCTAAATATACGAAATGTAACATCGTGTATGCGTTCAGGGAAATATCTTATCCGATGGATGCCTTTTAATCATACTTGCCATGTACACGGTGCTAGTGCGTTTCATTTACCGTAAGAGATGTCGTCAACGTATTGTACGTTTGGTTGGATGATTATATGATTGATTATTCATGATCTTTGGATGACTTGGCAGGGTTTGTTTGTCTAGTCTCAATCTTATCAAAATTATGCCGCTAACGGTGAGATGCAAGCCCTAGTGAGTGTATATGGTTGCCTAAGAGTGTCTTCCCCGAGTCATTCTATAATATGATGGTTACAGATTTGTACTTCATATGCTCTTATCTTGATATATTGAATTGCCTATTTATCCTTTCTCGTACTCTATATGTATATCTATATATGCATGCTTCTACTTTTGTATTTCCGTTTATGTACGTATAATGTGATATGGCTGGGAGAACCTGGAGTTAATCCCCACTGATTGTGGCGTTCATGTTTTTCATGGATGAACAGGTTGCTTGCTTGGATGGCTTTTTGCTTGGTATTTTGAGTTCGGGTGTGAGCTAGCAGGCGTTGGCCTGGAAGATTCACCTCTAGACATTATTTAGCTAGTTTTCTAATCACTTTGACATTGATAACATTTTGAGAGACTCCGTCTCTTGTAGTATTTCATACTTTGTTTTGTAATATTTGACATTCCTCGTATTTTCTATTTGCATGTAAAAAGTTTTAAAACATCGTATTTTCCGTTATATAAATCACATGCTTGTTATGTTTTATTTCCGCATTCGCGAGGGTTGTCACAGTTAGTCTCAACAACAATTCATTCAACAATGGAATTTAGACATAAGAAAATGGAATTAAATAGAGAAGAAGAGGTTCAAAAGGTCTTACAATGTTAAAAGGAGAGAACTTGTTCCAATTACACTAAGCAATGGAAAATTAGCTACCCATAATCCAAATATTACAACCCATTATGAAGTTCAACCAAATTACAAAACCGAAATGAAGAACAAAACTAGAGAGAATTCTAATGTGTTGTATTGTGAAATGTTGTATCAAATGTTGTGTGCTTCTCTCTCTAGAATTTGGCTCTTTTATACCCTTGTTCCGAAAACCTAGGGGCCTTGAGAAAATGGGCTTTAAAAAGACAACACGGAGAATGAAGGAACACATGCTTGAGACCAGGACGCTGGCAGCGTCGTCTGGCGCTAGCAGCGTTTCATGCTGCCAGTTTTCCCCCTTAGTGAGCGCCTTGACTTTCGTTGAGCCTTTGAATTCTAGTCCCGCCTTGACTTTCCTTGACCCTTTGGACTTGGTGTTCTTGCATTGATGATTTGTTTGTAGCCCACTCCAATTGTCGGGTTTGGGTCTCGGGTTTGACTTTGACTTTTGTTGACTTCCGGGTTTGACTCTAAAAGTTGACTAAAAATACTAAATAACAAAATAATAACAATGACTAAGGTTAGCATAAAACGATGCTAACGACCCGTAAAAAGTATAATAAACGAACCTAATAAATACTACTAGACACAAACACATTTTGGTGTTGTCAACCCATACTTGTGGAAACTTTTTCAAGATTAAATTATAAGAAGATGCGTGCCCGAGAGTGAGATTCCATCCATCCTACACCATTGTCATGACTATGCATATGGAGGACACTTTGGGTCAAAGAACCGCAATGAAAGTGCTTGAATGCGGTTTCTTTTGGCCAAGCCTTTTCAAGGATGCTCATAAATTTGTGAAGACTTGTGACCGATGCCAAAGGATGGGGAACTTGACAAAAAGGAACGAGATGCCACAACAACCCCTCCTCTAATGTGAAGTCTTTCATGTTTGGGGAACCGATTTTATGGGCCCTTTTCCTAACTCTTGTGGGTACTTATACATCCTTTTGGCGGTGGATTATGTGTCCAAATGGGTGGAAGCAATTCCCACCCGCACCGATGATGCAAGCGTGGTAGCAACCTTTATCCAAGAGAACATATTTTCCCGCTTTGGTTTCCCAAGGGCCATAATTAGTGATAGAGGTACTCACTTTTCCAATAAGGTTATTGGAAGCCTTTTCAAAAAGTATGGGGTGATCCATAAGATTTGTACAGCCTATCACCCACAAAAAAACGGTCAAGCCGAGCTCTCCAATCGTGAGATTAAGGGAATCCTTGAAAAGACGGTGAATCCGGATAGGAAGGATTGGAGCAAGAGGCTAGTTGATGCTTTGTGGGCATATAGAACCGCATTGAAGACCCCCATAGGCATGTCACCGTTCCGTCTCATATCTGGCAAGGCTTGTCACCTCCCCGTGGAGGTTGAGCACAAAGCCTATTGGGCTATCAAATCCTTCAACCAAAACAATGATGAGAGCGGTATGCACCAGAAGCTACAATTGCAAGAACTTGAGGAAATTCGCCATGATGCATATGAAAACTCCTCAATTTAGAAGGAGAAAAGAAGGAAATGGCACGACGGTATGATAAACCGTCGGATTTTAAAAGAAGGGGATCAAGTTCTTGTTTTCCAAAATCGTTTTAAACTCTTCCCGGGTAAGTTAAGGTCTAGATGGTTTGGACCTTACACCATCATGAAGGTGTTTAATTATGGAGCAATTGAGGTGGAAGGGCACGAGGACAGAAAACTAATCAAGGTGAATGGTCATCGCCTCAAGCATTATTTCAAGATATGTGACCGGGAGGGGGAAGAAGAGGTCTTACTTGAAGACCCCGTGTATGCAAATTGAAAATCTTAGAGTCACTAAGTCGAGCCATCGACTCTAAATAAACGGCAAACCGTGTAAATATTCTATTCTTGTGAATATTTCATTTAAGTTTCATTGTTAATTTTTAATATTTGAGTTGTTTTAAAGTAATTAGAATTTGCATCAATCAAAATTTTTGAAGTTACTAATGATTTTGTTAAGATTTTGCAAGTTTTCGGCCGCCTCGGGATGCGTGCCACAGGTAAAAAGTGCCACACTCGGTGAAATTTTGATGTTGAAGGTTATTAAGGGTCATTGGAGTGAAAATCAAAGCCTAGGGGTGTTTTGAAGACTTAGCCAAAATTTGGCTAAGTCCACAATTGAAGAAGATCCGGCAGTGACGGACGCTGCCGGCGTCACAGGACGCTGCCGGTGTCACACGGCATTGCCACCGTCGAGACCTGATATCAACCGCAATCAACTCACAAATACGAGTTCTTCAAAATCAATCCTACCTTCTTCTTTCACGAAAAACCCTAAAAATAAACCTCAATCCCTCAAATCTTAACCTTTCTTCACCAAATCATCACAAAACTTCATCAAAATCAATCAAATTCTTCATTCTAACCTTCATTATACTTTCAAACACCTCTAAATCAACTCAAATCACTCAAAATCTCAGAAATTTTCCTTTAGAAAACCCAGAAAATTCTTCTTCAAATTCGTTTTTAAGGAGCTTTTAGTGGGTTTTTGACGAGGCTTTTTTAACGGTATCGCTATTCCCGCTAATTAGCTACAATCAAATAACAATTTATAACTCCTAGACCAACATAAACTATCTCAAATAAGGTAGTAAAATGGTAAGAATAGGGTCGAACCCAAGAGAAGACGGTATTAGCTAAATTAAACTAATCTAGACTCTTGTAAAATGTCAATTAAGAAAACTAATTACTCTAATCACAAATTAAGGTACTAATTACTAATTAAGACACTAATTAAAACAAAGGCTTGAATTAATTACAAACTATGATATTCACAATGAGAAAACATGTAGGATAACATAGATGGGGGAATTTGGGTAAAAAGATGATTCAACTTGTAACATGAAATTCTAGTCTAGACACTTGAATAAACACCTTCTATGAAATTAATCAAATATGAGAGAAATACTTAATGCAATTATCCCAAGTAACACAACAATTAGCAAAGATGACCCCTTTATACCTCTCCTCTTATTGATCTAATACTACCTCCTAAGAAATAGTCAACATGGATTAAACCACCAAAGATTACCCCTTTACTACTTAACCAACACTTATTAAAACATAAGCACAATCAAAGGAGTAAGCTTTAAGTATAAAACAAAAGGATTAAGCTAGAATCATGCAATTCAACATTAAACGATGTAAAAATCACACAACATATAATTTATCACCCAAAAGACTCTAACTTTAAACCAAAGTTGAAGTCTTTCAAGTTTACTTCACACATTCAAGTATAGGTTGACAATTCCTACCAAGAACAAGCATTCATAAGCAAACAAAATCTCAAGCTAGTCAAACTAAACATTCATCCACTCAACATAAAAGATTAACACAAACAAATTATATTAAATAAGGAAGAAGAGGATTAGAGAGTCATAAAATGCTAAAGGTGTGAACTTGTTCAAATTACACCAAGTAATGGAAAGATTAGCTACCCATAATCCACATATTACAACCCATGTTGAAGTTCAAACAAATTACAAAAGCCAAAAATGAAGAACAAAATAGAGAGAATTCTAAGGAAATGTGTTATGGAATGTTGTATGCCAAGTTGTTGTCTCTCTCTCTTCAGTTTGCTTCTTATATACCCTTGGTCCGCAAACCTAGGGGCCTTGAAATATGGGCTTTCAAAAGACAAGACGGAAAAAATGAAGAACATTGTGCTGAGACTTGGACGCTGGCAGCGTCCTACGACGCTGGCAGCGTTTCCTGCTGCCAGTCTTCCCTTTGCTTTTCCTTCTTGACTTTCGTTGACCCTTGGATTTTTGGCCCCGCCTTGACTTCCATTGACCCATTGGTTTTGATCTTCTTGCCTTTATAATTCATTTCTAGCCCACTCCAATTTCCGGGTTTTGGGTCTCGGGTTTCGAGTTTGACTTTCGTTGACTTCTGGGTTTGACTCTCAAAATTGGCTAAAATTACTAAGTAACAACATTATTACAAAAACTAAGGTTAACATAAAACAATGCTAATGACACGTAAAAAGTAAATCAAATGACCCTAATAAATACTACTAGACACAACACAATTTGGTGTTGTCAAACACCCCCACACTTGGACTTTTACTCGTCCCGAGTAAAACTCGAGATTAGCAAGACAAACATGAGTCCAAACATAGCATGTGATGGTAATGACCTCTCTTCCCTCACCACTACCTTCTTATATCTCCCTCTATACAAGACTCGACACACCACCAACTCCAACTCATCTCAACTCAACTCCTCCCTTCTTATAGCTCCCAAGAATGTAGTATGACCATCTTTGCCTTTTCCCAAGGCATAGCGAGATGGTCCTCATCACCAAACTCCATGCAACTCCACTTATTATACCACCCCCTTATTACTCCACTAGTGTATAGCATGGTTACTTGGTTGGCCCCAAACTACACAATTTGCACAACCAAGCAACCACCAAGAGAAATCCACCAATTTAGAACCAAATTTGTGACTCAAAATAAAAATAAAAGAAGTCCTAAGCTAGCCTCCTTCCAAATTCCTCATTTTGCCTAAGGTGCCCTTTCGGGTTTTCACCTTAGCTTTTCCTTTCCTCTCATTGGTGGCTCGCAACTCGATTTTTCATTTTGCCCAGAATGCCCTTTCGGGTTTTCATTCCGTCCTCGGCCACCTTCCCAATTTTTGCCTAGGTGCCCACCATTGTGGGTTTTCACCTAGCCGGGATTTTCAATATATTTTTTTTTTCTTCATTTTTTTTTCTCTTTCTCTTTCTCTTTTTTTTTTTTTTTTCTTTTTTCTCTTTTTCTCTTTTTTTTTTCTCTTTTCGTTTTCCTCAAAAAAAAAAAAAAGAACAAAATACAATGCATCAAAACAAAATAACTATATACAATCTTCTCCCCCACACTTAGATCATACAATGTCCTCATTGTAGGGGAAAAGGCGGGGTACTTCATCACTTGTCGAAACGAGAAGAACCCGAGGCACCTCCTCGGTTTCTCCTCCTCTCTCTTTCTTCTCTAACCATTCATCTTCTTTCTAGGCCTTCATCAAGGGCCTCTTGTGTGTAAGGAGTGGGGTAGCCCGGGTTTTGTTGGATGGACATGCCAAAGAGTGAGCTAGCCAAGCCATAAACATCTTCTTGTGCCACCGCATCTTCAAAAGAATCTTGAAGATAAGTGTGGTGGTGCTCATTTTGAGCTTGAAAATGGCTTGTGGCTTGCTCCCTCCAAGAATTTTGTGTTGTCCACATTTCATTTTGCTCTTGCCACCTTTTGTCTTGTTGTTCCCTCCAAAGGCGGGCTTCCTCTTGCTCTGCTACCATCCTCCTCCATTCCTCTTGTTGAGCCCTCTCGGCCTCCGCTCTCAACCTCTCTCTTTCCTCCACTACATTGTGCCAATCATCTAAGGTCTCTAGGCTACCTCCTTGTCGTTGTAGTATAGTGGTAAGTATTACCGCCTGTCATGCGGGTGACCCGGGTTTGATCCCCGACAACGGCGCCAAATTTGACGAGGCTTTTTTAACGGTGTCGCTATTCCCGCTAATTAGCTACAATCAAATAACAATTTATAACTCCTAGACCAACATAAACTATCTCAAATAAGGTAGTAAAATGGTAAGAATAGGGTCGAACCCAAGAGAAGACGGTATTAGCTAAATTAAACTAATCTAGACTCTTGTAAAATGTCAATTAACAAAACTAATTACTCTAATCACAAATTAAGGTACTAATTACTAATTAAGACACTAATTAAAACAAAGGCTTGAATTAATTACAAACTATGATATTCACAATGAGAAAACATGTAGGATAACATAGATGGGAGAATTTGGGTAAAAAGATGATTCAACTTGTAACATGAAATTCTAGTCTAGACACTTGAACAAACACCTTCTATGCAATTAGTCAAATATGAGAGAAATACTTAATGCACTTATCCCAAGTAACACAACAATTAGCAAAGATGACCCCTTTATACCTCTCCTATTATTTATCTAATACTACCTCCTAAGAAATAGTCAACATGGATTAAACCACCCAAGATTAACCCTTTACTACTTAACCAACACTTATTAAAACATAAGTACAATCAAAAGAGTAAGCTTTAAGTATTAAACCAAAGGATTAAGCTAGACTCATGCAATTCAACATTAAACGATGTAAAAATCACACAACATATAATTTATCACCCAAAAGACTCTAACTTTAAACCAAAGTTGAAGTCTTTCAAGTTTACTTCACACATTCAAGTATAGGTTGACAATTCCTACCAAGAACAAACATTCATTAAGCAAATAAAATGTCAAGCTAGTCAAACCAAACATTCATCCACTCAACATAAAAGATTAACACAAACAAATTATATTAAATAAGGAAGAAGAGGATTAGAGAGTCATACAATGCTAAAGGTGTGAACTTGTTCAAATTACACCAAGTAATGGAAAGATTAGCTACCCATAATCCACATATTACAACCCATGTTGAAGTTCAAACAAATTACAAAAGCCAAAAATGAAGAACAAAATATAGAGAATTCTATGTAAATGTGTTATGGAATGTTGTATGCCAAGTTGTTGTCTCTCTCTCTTCAGTTTGCTTCTTATATACCCTTGGTCCGCAAACCTAGGGGCCTTAAAATATGGGCTTTCGAAAGACAAGACGGAAAAAATGAAGAACATCGTTCTGAGACTTGGACGCTGGCAGCGTCGTGGTGACGCTGGCAGTCTTCCCTTTGCTTTTCCTTCTTGACTTTCGTTGACCCTTGGATTTTTGGCCCCGCTGACGGGACTAAAACACGGTGTCGTTAATTCCGCAAATTAGCTAAGCCAAATAACAATTTATAAAACCAAATCTAGATTCAAACCAACCTAAATAAAAAGGGTAGTAAGGGTAAGAAAAGGATCGAACCCAAGGGAAAGCGGTATTAGCTAAAAACAATCTAATTTAGACTCTTGCAAAATATCACTTAACACAACTAACGAATCTAATCACAAATTAAAGCACTAATTACTAATTAAGACACTAATTAAAACAAAGACTCCAATTAATTACAAAATATGATCTTCACAATGAAAGACATGTAGGAACACATAAATGGGGGAATTTGGGTAAAAAAATGAGTTAACATGAAACATGAGATTCTAGTTTTGGCACTAGCACAAACACCTTCAATGCAAGTAATCAAATATGTGAGAAAATACTTAGTGTAACTATCCCAAGTAACACAACAATTAGCAAAGATGACTCCTTTCTACCTCTCCTCTTATTTATCTAATACCACCTCCTAAGAAATGGTCAACATGAATTAAACCACCCAAACTTGACCCTTTACAACAAAATCCACACTTATTAAAACATAAGGATAAACAAAGGAGTAAGCTTTAAGCATTCAACCAAAGGATTAAGCTAGAATTATGCAATTCGACATTAAACCATGTAAAAATCACACAACATACAATTTATTTCTCAAAAGACTCAAACTTTTAAACCAAAGATGAAACCTTTCAAGTCTACTTCACACATTCAAGCATAGGGTGACAATTCCTACCAAGAACAAGCATTTATCAAGTAAACAAAATGTCAAGCTTGTCAAACCAAACATTCATTCACTCAACATAAAAGATTAACGTAAACAAATTGCATAAAATAAAGAGGAAAAGGATTATAGAGTCATACAATGCTAAAGGTGTGAACTTGTTCAAATTACACCAAGTAATGAAAGGATTAGCTACCCATAGTCTTCATATTTCAACCAAATTCTAAATAAAACCAAATTACAAGAGCCAAAGTTGAAGAACAAAGTAGAGAATTTCTAAGGAAAAATATGATGTTCCAATGTTGTATGCTTGGCTCCCTTCTCTCTCTTCAGTTTTCTTCTTATATACCCTTGGTCCGCAAACCTAGGGGCCTTGAAAGGTGGGCTTCCCAAAAGACAAGACGGAAAAATGAAGAAATCCCGTGCTGAGAAAGGACGCAGGCTGCGTCCTACGACGCAGGCTGCATCGTGCTGACGCAGGCTGCGTCGTGATGACGCAGGCTGCGTCGAGAACTGCCCGTTTTTCCCTTGCTTTCCTTCTTGACTTTCGTTGACCCATGGACTTTTAGACCCCGCCTTGACTTCCATTGACCCATTGGGTTTGGTCTTCATGCCTTGATGATTCATTGCTAGCCCACTCCAATTTCCGGGTTTTTGGGTCTCGGGTTTCGGGTTTGACTTTCATTGACTTTCGGGTTTGACTCTCAAAAATGACTTAAAATACTAAATACTAACATTATTACAAAAACTAAAATTAACATAAAACAAAGCTAATGACCCGTAAAAAGTAAAACGAAAGACTCTAAAAATTACTACTAGACACGACAATATTTGGTGTTGTCAAATACCCCCACACTTGGACTTTTACTCGTCCCGAGTAAAACTCGAGATTGGCAAGGCAAACACAAGTCCAAACATAGCATGCGGAGGCAATGACCTCTCTTCCCTCACTACGCCCTTCTCATACTCCCTCTTAAACAAACCACCCATGACAAAACGAAATAAATAAAAAAAAAAAAACTCAAATCTTGTGACACTCTTCTCTCACTCCCCCTCCTTATATCATCCCTCAAGACTAAGACACGACATACACTCCGACTCAACTCACCTCAACTCCTCCCTCCTTATAGCTCCCATTAATGTAGTATGACCATCTTTGCCTTATCCCAAGGCATAGCGAGATGGCCTTCATCACCATATTCCATGCAACTCTACTACTTATACCACCCCCTTATTACTCCACTAGAGTAATGCATGGTTACTTGGTTGGCCTTAAACTACACAATTTTGCACAACCAAGCAACCACCAAGAGAAATCCACCAATTTGGAATCAAATTTGTGACTCAAAATAAAAATAAAGGGAGTCCTCAGCTAGCCTCCTTCCAATTCCCTCCTTATCACTCCCTTCTTATACCTCCAAAATCCTCATCATAGAAAGTATTATGCTCAAATTTTTTTTTCATTTTTTTTTCTTGAAAATCCCTCATTTTGCCTAAGGTGCCCTTTCGGGTTTTCACCTTAGCTTTTCCTTTCCTCTCATTGGTGGCTCGCAACTCGATTCTTCATTTTGCCCGGAATGCCCTTTCGGGTTTTCATTCCGTCCTCGGCCACCTTCCCAATCTTGCCTAGGTGCCCACCCTTGTGGGTTTTCACCTAGGCGGGATTTTCAATTTTTTTTTTTTCTTTTTCTTATTTTTTTTTTCTTATTTTTTTTTTTTTTCAAAATAAAGACAAATAAAATACAATGCATCAAAAACAAACTAACTATGTACAATCTTCTCCCCCACACTTAGAATACACAATGTCTTCATTGTAGGAGAGAAGAAAAAATGTTACCTCATCAATTGTCGAAACGAGAAGACCCCGAGGCACCTCCTCGGTTTCTCCTCCTCTCTCTTTCTTCTCTAACCCGTCTTCTTCGCTCTAGGCCTTCATCAAGGGCCTCTTGGGTGTAAGGAAAAGGGTAGCCCGGGTTTTGTTGGATGGACATCCCAAAGAGAGAGCTAGCCAAGCCATAGACGTCCTCTTGTGCCACCGCATCTTCATAGGAGTCTTGAAGATAGGTGTGGTGGCGCTCATTTTGAACGTTAAAGTGGCTCGTAGCTTGCTCTCTCCAAGCGTTTTGGGTGGTCCACATTTCATTTTGTTCCCGCCACCTTTGATCTTGTTGTTCCCTCCAAAGGCGGGCCTCCTCTTGCCCTTCTACCATCCTTCTCCATTCCTCTCTTTGAGCCCTCTCGGCCTCCCCTCTCAATCTCTCTCTCTCCTCCACCACAACGTGCCAATCATCCAATGTCTCAAGCCTACTACCTTGTTGTGTTTGCCACGTGTTTGAATCGTCCACCCTCCCACTAATATGCTTCAAAACATCGTTGGTGCTAGCAAAATAGTTAGCCATTTGTTGTTGCCATGCCTCCACGGGTATGCTAGAACGACCCTCCGCATCAAACATGGGGGTGTCGGTGTCTTGGTGGCTTTGGAATGGTGATTGGAAATGGAATGGTGGTGGTGGTTGTTGTTGTTGTTGTTGTTGTTGTTGTTGTTCATAATTTGTGGTTTGGGAAGGTCCTTGCTCAATTGCAAGGATCTCGATTTCCTCGCTCATTTGCTCACTTCCCTCACCACCCTCTCTCCTTACTCTCCTTCTTTGCCTCAAAGGCACTTCCTCTACCTCCTCCTCCTCCTCACTACTTACCCCCAAACTTTCCTCCCTAGGACACAAAAAATCCCACGCCGCGGGTCCTCTAGGTAAGGGGTTGTTTGGATGTCTAGGCATCTTCATGCAACTTAGCCATCACTTCCCAACCAAAACCCTTTCAAGGGTTGCTCTTTGCTAGTCTTAAACATATGAACTTCCTCTAGCCCAAGTCATTTGTATCTCGTCAATCCCCTACAAATGTTCACCGCTTGATCATTACGAATGCCCCCCTCATAATGCCTCACCAAGAAAGAAATCACCCCCCCAAGATGGATGCTTGCCTTAGCAGATTTTTGCCTATGTTTGATGCAAGCCCTCAAAAACAAATCGGCCCAATCTGGGATCCCTACCCCCTCCGGAAGCATAGTCCACAAACATAGCCGCATATTCTCCGGCACTTTGGTGGGTTCTCCCGCGGAGTTGAAGATGGTGGTAACGAATCTTGTGATTAGGCGGAGTACGGGGTGGGTGATGGCTGAAAGTTTGGCATCTTTAGATGGGCCGTGGTCACTGGTAATGTTACTCCACATGAAATGCATTTTGCCCTTGGGGCACCTAATGTCTTCGGGTTGCTTGGTGATTTTCAGGATTTGACGGATTTCGGAAGTGGGGGCATTATGCCAAGTTTGGTTCAAGCGAAATCGGTAGGCTTTCTCCTCACCTTCGGGCACATCCAACTCCGACAAGGTTGCTAGAAACTCGTATGCGAAACTCCTATAGGTGTAATCCCAGGAGTTTGGCTCGAGATAAGCCTCTAGCCCTACTTTAGCTAGCATGTCCCTTGTCAAGTTGAACATGCCTAAGGCATGAAGGGTGTTTGGCCAAAAGAATTTGGTGGCTACAAGAGGTTGTGTGGTTAGCTTATCCCAAATTTTCTTATATTGAGCTTGCAACCCTTCATAGCCCATGAACACCGCTTCCACCTCGGTGTCGGGCTCACTCACCGCGGCCCTCTTATTTTTCCCTTTGCCAAACAATTTGGAGATCTTGGGTGCCATCTCTGCAAAATTTAACAAGCAACACACTACAACAAACAAGAAGCAATAACTCAAAAGATATTTCACTCAAGCAATTTAACAAACACTTGGGGTGCAACAATTTCTACACCTCAAGAACTTAGTGTTTGTTGAATTTCTTTACCTCACTCAGAAAATTTTGTCCAATCCTAACTACACAATCAATCAAGGGCAAGGGGGAAACTCAACCTAAGAGTAATTCTAGCCTAATTCGAGCAAAAACTTGAAGAACAATGGAAAAAGTGAGTATGAAGTTATACCTTTGCTTTTCCACAAGAATCAAGCTCCTTGATGATTAGAATAGGTAGGGAATCCGACAAACAACCTTAAAAACCCAGCAAAAGTTCCTAAAATTCGAATTTGAGGGAAAAAAAAAATTCTAGGTTTTCAAAACGGATTTTCTGAGATTTGGAGTGATTGAGATTGATTTTGGGGTTATTGAAGGTAGAATAATGATTACGAAGAAGAATTGGATTGATTTTAATGAAAGTTTTGGAAGATTTGAGTGCAAAAGATGGATTTTTGAGGGATTGGGGTTGGGTTAGGGGTGTTTTTCGTGAAAGATGAAGCATGAATGTATGTTTTTGTTTTTAGGAAGAACACGGGCTAAAGGAGAACAAATGCTGAAAAACTGCATTCGACGCAGGCTGCGTCCTACGATGCAGGCTGCGTCCTTCACTGCCGGATCACCTTGCCTTTTGCACTTAGCCAAATTTTGGCTAAGTGTTCCAAACACCTCCATACTTGCATTTTCACTCCAATAGTCCATGATAACCTCCAATATCCAAAATCCATCGATTCCCAAACTTTTTATCCGTGGCACGCATCCCGAGGCGGCCGAAAACTCGCAAAACTTCACAAAACCGTTAGTAACTTCAAAAAATTTTGTTTGATGCAATGTCTAACTAATTGAAAACAACTCAAATGCTAAGAATTAACAAAGAAACTTCAAAGAAATATTCACAAGGATAGAGTATGTACATGGTTTGCCGTTTATTTAGAGTCGATGGCTCGACTTAGCTATTTCAAGCTTTTCAATTTGCATAAACGGGGTCTTCAAGCAAGAACTCTTCTTCCCCCTCCTGGGCACATCCTTGGAAATAGTGTTTGAGACGGTGGCCATTCACCTTGAGGAGCTTTCCATCCCCGGGCCCCTCTACTTCAATAGCTCCATGGGTAAACACTTTCTTGACGGTGTAAGGTCCAAACCATCTTGACCTCAACTTGCCCGGAAAGTGCTTAAACCGGTTTTGGAACACAAGAACTTTATCACCCTCCTTGAAAACTCGACGGTTTATCATTCCATCATGCCATCTCCTCGTTTTCTCCTTGTAGATGGAAGAGTTTTCATACGCATCTTGGCGAATTTCTTCAAGTTCTTGTAATTGAAGCTTTCGGTGCATACCGCTCTCATCTTGGTTTTGGTTGAAAGATTTGACAGCCTAATAGGCTTTGTGCTCAACCTCCACGGGGAGGTGGCAAGCCTTGCCATAGATGAGACGGAATGGGGACATGCCAATGGGGGTTTTAAAAGCGGTCCTATATGCCCACAACGCATCAACTAGCCTTTTGCTCCAATCCTTTCTATCCGGATTAACCGTCTTTTCAAGTATTCCTTTAATTTCACGGTTTGAGAGTTCGGCTTGCCCGTTTGTTTGTGGGTGGTAGGCCGTGGAAATTTTATGATTCACCCCATACCTCTTGAGAAGGCCTCCAATCACCTTGTTGCAAAAATGGGTACCCCTATCACTAATGATAGCCCTTGGAAAGCCAAACCGGGAGAATATGTTCTCTTGAATGAAAATGGCTACTACCTTGGCATCATCGGTGCGGGTAGGAATTGCTTCAACCCATTTTGACACATAATCTACCGCCAAGAGGATGTATAAATAACCACCGGAATTAGGAAAGGGGCCCATAAAATCAATTCCCCACACATCAAAGATCTCACAATATAGAAGCGGTTGTTGTGGCATCTCATTTCTTTTTGTCAAATTCCCCACCCTTTGACATCGGTCACAAGTCTTTACAAATTTGTGGGCATCTTTAAAAAGGCTTGGCCAAAAGAAACCGCATTCAAGCACTTTTCTAGCGGTTCTTTGTGGCCCAAAATGCCCTCCACAAGCATAGTCATGACAATGATGTAAGATGGAAGGGATCTCACTCTCGGGCACACATCTTCTCACAAGTTGATCTTGGCAAAACTTCCACAAGTAAGGATCATCCCATGTATAGTACTTGGCATCGGATTTGACTTTGCTCTTTTGATGAGAAGAGAAATGGCTTGGAAGCCGCTTTGTCACCAAATAGTTTACCATGGTAGCATACCATGGCTCCTCCACTTGTATAGCATAAAGCGACTCATGAGGGAGACCTCCTTCAACCTCCTTCAACCTCCACTTGTATACCATGGCTCAAGTGATCCGCCACCACATTCTTCACTCCTTTCTTGTCTTTTATTTCCACATCAAATTCACTTAGGAGAAGGATCCATCTCAACAACCTTGGCTTTGCATCCTTCTTTGCCACAAGGTATCTAATGGCGGCATGATCGGTGTAGATGATCACCTTTGTGCCCAAGAGATAAGATCGGAATTTTTCTAGAGCATAAATCACACCAAGGAACTCCTTCTCCGTCGTAGAATAGTTCTTTTGAGCATCATTCAAGAGGGTAGAAGCATATTGGATCACATGGGGTCCCTTGTCACTCTTTTGACCCAAAACCACTCCCAATGCATAGTCACTTGCATCGGTCATGATTTCAAATGGAAGATCCCATCGTGGTGCTTGAATAATTGGTGCGGTGACCAATCTCTCCTTCAAGTCATCGAATGCTTTCCTACATGAGTCATCAAAAACAAACTCCGCTTCTTTGTGCAAAAGCTTACATAAGGGTTAGCAATCTTGGAAAAATCCTTAATAAATCTCCGGTAGAAACCGGCATGTCCGAGAAAAGACCTAATGTCTCGGGTGTTAGAGGGATAAGGTAAAGTTTTGATGATGTCAACCTTAGCCTTATCCACCTCAACCCCCCTTTCCGACACTACATGTCCTAAAACGATGCCACTAGTCACCATGAAATGACATTTTTCGGAGTTTAAAATGAGATGGGACTCTTGGCATCGCTCTAAGACAAGAGCAAGGTGTTTTAGACATGCATCATAGGAGTCCCCATGGACGGTGAAATCGTCCATGAATACTTCTATGATCCTTTCTACATAGTCGGAGAAAATACTCAACATGCACCGTTGAAAAGTTCCCGGTGCATTACACAAACCAAAGGGCATACGACGATAAGCAAATGTACCAAATGGGCATGTGAATGTGGTTTTGACTTGGTCCTCGGGTGCGATTGGGATTTGAAAATACCCCGAGTACCCGTCAAGGAAATAATAGAAAGCTTTTCCCGCTAGTCTTTCTAACATTTGATCAATAAATGGTAGCGGAAAATGGTCTTTCAATGTAACCGCATTCAAGCGGCGGTAATCAATACACACCCTCCAACCGGTTTGTGGTCGGGTGGAGACCAAGTCTCCTTGTGCATTCTTGACTACCGTCACTCCTCCCTTTTTGGGTACGACTTGAGTTGGGCTAACCCAACGAGAGTCGGAAATAGGGAAAATGATACCCATTTGCAATAGCTTAATTACCTCTTCTTGCACTACCTCCGCCATGGGTGGATTGAGCCTCCTTTGGGGTTGTCGGACCGGTTTGGCATCTACTTCTAGACGTATCTTGTGCATGCAAGTCACCGGGCTTATCCCTTTTAGGTCCGCTATGCTCCACCCAAATGTTTCCTTATGCTTTTGAAGTAGTGAAACCAATTTGTCTTCTTAATCCTCGGTGAGTGTGCTTGAAATGATAAGTGGTAGGGTGTTCTTGTCCCCTAGAAAGATGTACTTCAAATGGCTTGGGAGGGTCTTCAACTCGACCTTCGGGGGTTGGATTATGGAAGGGAGGGGCTTGTGGAGTGGAATACTCAAAGCAAACAACTCGGATAGGTTCGCCAGTGCAGGACGCAGGCTGCAGCTAGTGACGCAGGCTGCGTCCTACGACGCAGGCTGCGTTGAGCACTGCCTTGCCCTGTTTTCAGCATTTGTATGACGTTGAGCTCCTCATATGTTTCTATGGGCTCTTCCCTTTCCAAGTCTTGAAGACATTCCTGCACATCAACGGCCAACAACAAACGCAAACCTTCCTCTTCCATGTGGTTAGTTAAAGCTACCTCGAGTGGGTCTCTATCACAAAATTTATACATTTGATTCACTAATGGCTCAAACATATCCAAGAAGAAACAAGATTGATGGTCACTCGGGTGCCTCATGGAGTCATATATATTGTAAGTTAATCTTTTCCCTTCAAACTCCATAGTCAAGCACCCGTTTGAAACATCGATCTTGGTATTTGAAGTTTTCATAAACGGCCTACCAAGAAGGAGAGGGGTGGCACTAGAGCTAGATTCCATATCTAAGACTTAGAAATCCGCCGGAAAGACAAGATTATCGACTTCCACTAGTACATCCTCTACCATGCCCTTGGGGTAAACACTAGACCTCTCGGCAAGTTGAATGACTACCCCGGTCTTAGACAAAGGTCCTAAACCTAGGGTCTCATAAATAGATAAAGGCATGACGTTTATAGAAGCCCCAAGGTCTAGCATGGCACGTTTAAAACGTTTCCCCCCAATAGTGCAAGGAATAGTGAACATGCCCGGGTCTCCACATTTCTTTGGTAAATTTTGCTTGAAAATGGCCGACACATGTTCACTCACCCTAACCTTATGGGTTCCCTTCTTAGGATTTCTCCTAGGTGTACAAAGTTCTTTCAAGAACTTAGCATACCTAGGGACACTATTCAACAAGTTAAGAAGAGGAATGTTTACCTCACATTTCCGGAAAGTCTCATATAAGTCATTCTCCTTGGCATACTTCCTAGTGCTTATCAAAGCACTAGGAAATGGGACTTCCGGTATGTACTCCTCCACTTCATCATCTTCAATAGTGTCCTTGCCCTTCCTTGAAGTATCTCCCTTGGGGTCCGTGCTTGTGGATGCCCCTTTTTCATTCTTCGATATCTCGTCATGACCAACCACCAATTCTCCTTGGTCTTCGATCTCCAAGGTTTCCATCTCAATATTCTTCATCTTTTCCTTGCCTCTTCCAAGGGGGTTTACTTCCAACTCTTTGCCTCCCCTCAAGGTCATGGCACTAGCATTTTCCCTTGGTGGGGGAATGGTTTGAGATGGGAATCTTGTGGAGCTTGAGGCTTGGGATTTTGACAAATTTGAGGCCATTTGGGATAGTTGGGTTTCCAAGTTGTTCACCCTAAGGTTGTGCCTCACTATCCTTTCTTGCTTCCTCTCTATCCCTCCTTGCCTCCTCCCTATATTTCTCTTGATTGGCAAGGAGTGTTTGCAAGATGTCACTCAAGTTCCCTTGAGAAGAAGAATTCCCTTGATGTGGACCTTGGTTTGGTTGTCTTTGGGATTGAGAATTATTTGGAAAATTTGAGTTGTTGGGTCATGGGTTGTTAAAATTTCTTTGGGGATTTTGGTTGAAATTAGAGTTTCGGTTTTGGGTTGGATTTTGGGCTCTCAAGTGATTGAATTGGCCTTTTTCAAAACTCTTTGACTTGTCTCCTCTGTACCCCAAAAGATCACGATTTCCCACTTGGTTATACATTCCTCCACCACTTGGGTTTCTAGCATTGTAATTCCCATACCCCATGGCATTGACACTCTCCATGGTGGCTCCTTGCTCGATCATTATGTAACATGTATTTGTAGCATGGTCACCTCCACAATAAGAACATTCAAGTGATTCGGGGTGTTGAGAAAATGAGCTACTTTTGTTGACAACCAAGTTGGACACCATGCTTTTGATTTCACCCATCTCTTCCATGATTTTGTGATTTTGAGAGGCATAAGGATCTTCCATGGAAGATACATTTCTAGAGCTTCCTCCCCTTTCATTTTTCCTCCCGTAGCTTCTTGTGTTCATCGCCAACTTCTCAATAATGTTGTTGGCCTCGGCCACATTAAGTGTATCAATTCCACCTCCGGTGGCGGCAATGATCATCCGTTGGTCGTTTTGGCATAACCCTTCATTGAAGGCCGTCAATAAATCATCCCCCGACATCCCATGATATGGGCATCTAGCTACAAGGCTTTTGAAGCGTTCCGAATAGTCATAAAGGGTTTCCCCCATGTCTTGCTCAATGGTAGTGATGAGCTTCTTTGAATGATTATGCCTCGAATCCGGGTAATATTTCTCAAGAAATTTCTTCTTCAAACCCACCCAAGTAGTGACAGAATGGGCCGGAAGACAAAATAACCATTCCTTAGCGGCATCTTGTAGAGAGAATGGAAATGCCCTAAGCTTAAATTGGTCTTCGGTCACTCCTTGGGGAATGGTCCCTTGGCAAATCATGTGGAATTCGGCCAAGTGCCTATTGGGGTCATTTCCCACCATTCCGTGGAATCTAGGCAAGTTATGGACAAAGAACCCCTTGAGCTCGAAGTTTACATCCCCCATGGGAGGGTATGCGATACATAGCGGTTGCTCTTCGTAGTTTCTTGCCCGGATCTCACCAATCATTCTATTATCTTCCATCTCGGGTGGGTAGATGATGTTCAACGGGGATGGTCTCCTAGGAGGTGAATCAAACACTTGCTCTTGTTGTTCTTGAAAAATATTGTTCCCCAACTCCTCTTCACTAGGTTCCCTCCAAAAGGGTCTCCTATAGAGGGGGTTCGAAAACAACCAATTGGAAATGCTACTTGAGGAGGGATCAATGTCTTGGTCACCAAGTCCTTCTTGTGACCTAGGCATAAACTCTAAAACAACTTCAACAACACAATTAGTAACTTCAACACCAAGTAACCTACAACCAATACAAAAAGAAATATTTGAAAAACAATCTAAACAAAGTATGACACTAACAAGAGTTTCAATTTGATACTTTAGCTATATTGCCTTCCCCGGCAACGGCGCCAAATTTGACGGGACTAAAACACGGTGTCGTTAATTCCACAAATTAGCTAAGCCAAATAACAATTTATAAAACCAAATCTAGACTCAAACCAACCTAAATAAAAAGGGTAGTAAGGGTAAGAAAAGGATCGAACCCAAGGGAAAGCGGTATTAGCTAAAAACAATCAAATTTAGACTCTTGCAAAATATCACTTAACACAACTAACGAATCTAATCACAAATTAAAGCACTAATTACTAATTAAGACACTAATTAAAACAAAGACTCAAATTAATTACAAACTATGATATTCACAATGAAAGACATGTAGGAAGACATAAATGGTGGAATTTGGGTAAAAAGATGAGTTAACATGAAACATGAGATTCTAGTTTTGGCACTAGCACAAACACCTTCAATGCAAGTAATCAAATATGTGAGAAAATACTTAGTGTAACTATCCCAAGTAACACAACAATTAGCAAAGATGACTCCTTTCTACCTCTCCTCTTATTTATCTAATACCACCTCCTAAGAAATGGTCAACATGAATTAAACCACCCAAACTTGACCCTTTACAACTAAATCCACACTTATTAAAACATAAGCATAATCAAAGGAGTAAGCTATAAGCATTCAACCAAAGGATTAAGCTAGAATTATGCAATTCAGCATTAAACCATGTAAAAATCACACAACATACAATTTATTTCTCAAAAGATTCAAACTTTTAAACCAAAGATGAAACCTTTCAAGTCTACTTCACACATTCAAGCATAGGGTGACAATTTCTACCAAGAACAAGCATTTATCAAGTAAACAAAATGTCAAGCTAGTCAAACCAAACATTCATTCACTCAACATAAAAGATTAATATAAACAAATTGCATTAAATAAAGAGGAAGAGGATTATAGAGTCATACAATGCTAAAGGTGTGAACTTGTTCAAATTACACCAAGTAATGAAAGGATTAGCTACCCATAGTCTTCATATTACAACCAATTTCTAAATAAAACCAAATTACAAGGGCCAAAGTTGAAGAACAAAGTAGAGAATTTCTAAGGAAAAATATGATGTTCAATGTTGTATGCTTGGCTCCCCTCTCTCTCTTCAGTTTTCTTCTTATATACCCTTGGTCCGCAAACCTAGGGGCCTTGAAAGGTGGGCTTCCAAAAGACAAGACGAGAAAATGAAGAAATCCCGTGCTGAGAAAGGACGCAGGCTGCGTCCTACGACGCAGACTGCGTCGTGCTGACGCAGGCTGCGTCGTGATGACGCAGGCTGCGTCGTGATGACGCAGGCTGCGTCGTGATGACGCAGGCTGCGTCGAGCACTGCCCGTTTTTCCCTTGCTTTCCTTCTTGACTTTCGTTGACCCATGGACTTTTGGCCCCCGCCTTGACTTCCATTGACCCATTGGGTTTGGTCTTCATGCCTTGGTGATTCATTGCTAGCCCACTCCAATTTCCGGGTTTTTGGGTCTCGGGTTTCGGGTTTGACTTTCATTGACTTTTGGGTTTGACTCTCAAAATTGACTTTAAAATACTAAATACCAACATTATTACAAAAACTAAAATTAACATAAAATAAAGCTAATGACCCGTAAAAAGTAAAACTAAAGACTCTAAAAAATACTACTAGACACGACATAATTTGGTGTTGTCAACTCATTAAAAACAGATGTTCGCAGAGATTCCAAGTAAGGGGTGAGGGTACGTATTGGGAAGCCCTTTAATCAGAGACCTAATCGCGCCCGCTCGATAGCGCCTGTTTGAAGAACCTGTTTGACCTCGTCTGGTCTAAAAACCTTGTTAGGAAGGCAATGGAACTAGAATACCATATTAGAAAAGGTGGAGCAGTAGTTGTGTTCTTTTTAAGGGTGTATTTGAGTCTAATTGTAAAGAGAAAACAAAACAATTATTTTGAGATTCTAATTATCCAACATTGAGTTTTGAGGATTAAAAGACGGTTTTGAAAACAATTTGAAAAGACCGAAAATTGGATTTGAAAAATAATATGCTTGTATCAAAACTAGACTGTTAATATATAGATTTACAGAAAACAATAAACTAATATCGATTTTTAGCGATTTAAGAGGGAAATATGGTCGATTTGAAGAAACATTGAAGCCATAGAAGAAGCACATCAGGTGATGCATCACTTCTAAGCCCTCTTCACAGTTTATACGATATATGTACATGTAAAATAAACATAAAGAAAAGTAAAACAATATGAAGAAGGGGTTTACACTCTCGGACTTATATGTTAGCATCGCGAATCGACTAAAAAGTCAATTTTGTAGTGATCAACGAGACTATGCGATGTGAGTGCCCCTGACATTAATCAAGTATTTCGAACAATGTTGATTACATGTAGTGTCAAATAGGCAGGTCTATGCAAAGGAGCCGGGAATTCAATAGGAGTTGAGCTAATGTGGTTGAATGATCAAGCACGTAACTGCCAAAAACGTACGAACAAGCTCTAGAATGCAACGAGAGAGAAAACAAGGGGAGGAAAATCAACTATGATGTGTTGAATTATGGAGGCCGAAGACCTCTATTATAGAAAAATAGGCGAGGAGTTCTCTGTAACAGCGAGAAACACCTCATTTAGAAAGGCCCAACACAAGTTGCGTTCCTTAGAAGAGGCGCAATACTGGTTGCATCTTTTCTAAGGTAGTTTCGTCATGTCACAAGAAGACGCGTGATTGCGGATTTCGAAGGTAAGGGATAACGTTTATCTAATTAATTAGAGTTCGATTGCTGTGTCGCACTTATAGACTAATAAACTATTACTTGACGGTTTCCAGAGTATTCTGTCTCGGAACGAGACGAGATCCTGAAAAGGTAGACAATTTTTTACTCAGACTCCGAATTGATTTTAATTAATGTCAAAACAACCGTACTGAAACGTAGTTGACAATAACTAGGGTGACATAAATTTTCGATATATCGTTTATTAACCAACCTACAAAACGTCATATATCGCGACACAAACTAAACATGATTGTCTGATCATCATCAGATGACTTTGGGGGGGGGGGGGGGTGTAAATTTAGGTGTCTATAGAGCCGCCACTTTTACTGGGACTTGGCAAAGACAAAAGTCGAGGTAATGCCCTCGGGTCAATCGAGATTACAACCTGAATTTTATGGTGACGCGAGGCGAGTCAAGGGGTCTAAGTCAAGGACCTTTCGTCAGGAACAACTTTGAGTCTGACGACTATAATAGAGGTTCATTTTAAGTCCATTAGACGACGTAAGAAAGTTCGCCATCCGTCAGAAGAAATCATACCTGCAACACTTCTTAGGTGAAACAGGACTGAAGGTGGTTAGGTAAAACAACTCTTTCTCTGAAGATGTGTGAAGGCATCTGCGTGGTAGTAAGGTATCTGAAGACTCTTCTTAATATCTTTGAAGGCTAAGGCTAACTCTTGAAGAGAAACCGAAAGACTGGGCTAAAGTGTGACTAAAACTTAAATTTGAAGAACTTTTCTGAAGACTTTTCTTTCTAGATGATAGACTGACGATATTTGGAGGGATAAGAAGAAGACCGTGTCTAACAAACTTCTGGAAACTCGAATTTGATGGCGAAGAAGATCATTTCTAACGTACTTCTTGAGGGAACCTGCTTGCGTCGTCTCAAACGTAGCTAAAAAAAATAAGAATGAAAACTGGCTTTTCACACTTGTTTTATAAGAATACGTCAACCCTGATGGCCGAGACGAACTCTCGTGGGGAATAAATATCGATAAGATATTGTTGGGGAAATTGAATTTCTAAATAGAACAGAAATCCCGAGTAAAATACTTAATTTTGGAAAAAAATAATTTCCCAATATAAATATATGAATAAATTATTTAGGAAAATGATTTCCAAAATAAATATATATGAATATTTTAAGAAATAAAGAATTGTGGACTCCTTGGGAGAAAAACGAAGAGCGCGCAACAAAAGAGAACCTTAAAAAGGGCGCAACACGTGGTGCGTCCTTTCAAACGCTCCTCCTAGTTTGATTAAACAAGAAAGGCGCGATACTGTTTCATTCATTTGAAACAAAACACACCTGACACCCATTCACTCTGGACGAAGAAGACAACCAAAGATCCCACAAATCTTCACCATTTCCGACCAAATGCGTTCCTTGCTTAAAATTGACCTTGGATTAGGTCCATTGACATTAAGAATGTAATGATACCTTTACTTTGAATTTTAATTGAATATAGAGGTAGTTAAGGTAAATTTGTAATGGTCTTTTCTAAACCCGCATATGAGACTTGAAAATGGGTTTAACCTCAACCAAATTGGGTGAAATTTGTTGCATTGTGATCCTTATATGATGGGTAACAAATGTAGTATGAGTGAATTTTAATTTCTGAAAGTTGATCAGGATGGCATTAGGCAGAGAGCTCGGTTTCATGCCGAAACGCTGCCAAATTTCCGTCTTGATAAACAAAATTCATAGAAATAAGAAATCCTAAATAAATATCGACAATTGAATGCCTTGATTTTATACTTATTGATTCGTTTTGGCTAGGAAAGGGGTCATTTTCCTTGATTTTTGCTTTTGTAAGGGGCGAGGCTAGCACATCGAGACGAAGCGATACCATGTAGATCGATCGTAGTTTTTCCATAGTCTTATACGAGGGCGAAAGCTCCCAAGTCGAGGACATAGAGGCCCCTAGATGAGTCACGAGTAGGAAATGAGGACGGACACTAAGGTCGACTCTAGATTAGGTTAAGAAATGGGCCGGATCCCATCTTCTTGGGCTACGAAGCACCATATCTCTTTCCCTACTCATGAGGGCTTCGTAAGTACTCGAACTTAGCTTTGTTATTTACCTTCATTCGTGGGAATTGCTTTGTTTATACAAATTTTTCTTACACTTCTGTTTTTTTGTTCAAAGCGGGGAATATGGGGTCATTATATTAGATGAGGAGAAAGATTTGCATGGACGATTGGCTTTCGGGCTGTTGGTAGCGGTTTGGATCGCTATTCGAGACAAGAGGCTTTGGGCTAATATGTCTCTGATCAGGGCCATGCTTGACCATTTTTGGGACATTACCTCGACATTTCACATGCCTTTTGGGGAAGTCGGGTTGACTTTGGAGGACTTTGGGATGATTTTGGGTCTTTCTTGTGGCTCCGAGGTGGTAAAATGACCAGAAACGGCCATGAGCCTCGAGTCGGTAGAGGCTCGGAGGTTTCTAGAGTACGACCTTGCTGGAGGCGCGACCTCAATTCCAGGTTTGGTTCCGAGCTCCAAAGTTAGGGACTTTTTTTGTTGGATGAAGACCTAAGAAGGTTAGATTGTACCACAAGGTCCTACGGTAGACGTTCCGCCTTACACTCCTGAGCAAAGAGCGCGTCTCTGGTTATGGTGGTTTCTTGGAGTAACCTACTTCGGGGACAAATAGGAGAGGTTGTCGACAAAGCTTCTTCCATTCTTGGATGTGTTGAGCGGCTTGGGATGGTTTGACAGGGTCACGCCTGGTTTCGCACCGTTAGAAAGGTACACGAGGGTGATGATTTGTTCCAAGCTGATCGAGAGAGTTACCTCTCCTACGACGGTTGGCCCTATCTTGATTTTGGATGTATTCCTTCATTTGATACTTATTTCTTATGATTTTATTTGATTTTCGAGAAATTAAATGATTAACTAATGCGAACGCAGGCTTGAATTTACTCCTATTTTCCCGCCTTTCCTCCGTAGAGGGCGGTGTAGGCCCGGACTTACCTGACGGTTAGAGACAGGGTCCTTTTCCGGTCGAAAGGTATCAAGCCTCATAGTACGATTTTTGGCAGGAGATGGTGAACGGGTTGAAGACTTACGACGAGAGGAGATCATTTCTTAATACTTGTCTTTTTATTTCTCTATCCTTGAAAATGTCTAACGAAGTTTTATTTTTATGGTGTAGTTCGAGCCTAGAACTTGGAGGAGGTACACGAGTGCACCTGACTTTGTTGCTGACAGGCTGAGGTCGAGGATCGCAGGTCGACTCTTTTTGTCTACCCCGATGGGGCATGTCTGGTACTTGGGCGATAGAGTGGTTCGTCAGTGCTTGAGGGACACTTTGGTTGTGCCAGTTGTTCCTCCTCTGACAATGTTCAGTCATCCTACGGGTGAGGAGGGCATCTAGGGCTTAGACTAGGTCACATGGGACGCTTAGATTTTTTTCAGACTTGAGCTATAAGACCTGCGTGAAATGAAGGCTAGCTCACTGGCCTGTCAAAATAAATCTTTCGCCTTTTTTTTTAACTTCTTTTGAACAGAGTTTAAAAACTCATGTCTCGATTATAGGAGGTCGACTCTCGCGGAGGAGAGGATCCCCTACTTTCTCTGAGAAGGTGGAGTCCACTGGGCCATTATGAGAGCTGGTCTCTACGAAGCTTTTGGCTTTTACTAGAGTTGAGACATAGGTTTGCTTAGATTAGTGGCGACACTCCGTCCTGAAGGTAAGTCCATATCTTTATATTGGCCTTTAATTTGCCTTTGTTATTTCATTTGAATGAAAACAACGTATAACGAATGATCGTAGGTGACTCCGGCTTCAAGCTTTAGTTGCTAACTTACTTTCTGGGAGGAGGCCTCGTGGTGCTGGAGCTGAGGCGGAGGTATGTATAACTCTTCTTTTGTATTCAGCTTATCTAATACAATAGATTGCTTTGATTATGAGCCATCTTTCGTATTGCAGCGAGAGCGAGAGTTAAAGGAGCTTGTTTGGGATTTGGGGAAGTCAGAGAGAGTGGGACGAGGCTCGAGGCTTGTGATGCCGAGGTGGCAGCTTTGGAGGTTAAGCTTGTCGAGCTTAGAGAGCGCGAGTGAGAGCGAGAACCCCCGACTTGTATATTTGTATGAACGTTTTCTTTGTACTCTTTGGACTCGATTTTTGCTCGTCTTGGACATGGTGTCCAAGTCTTGTATATATGAGTGGTTTTCATGCCTTTTAGTTTGCCATTCGTACATGTAATGATTTTGGCTAGTACAAATTTGCAGCCGTAACTCTACCGAAATTCACATTGACACTTAAAATGTAAATACAAAACAATTAAATGCCTATTGTGGATGCGGGAAAAAGGCCTTGTTTTGATCCACGTGGGGTTTCCGGTTTACAAAAGAGTCGCCACCAAGTTTTAGGAACTTGGAAACCATTTAGAGCATAGGATTCATGTTGGGAAGTTAAGTTAATTTCATTAAAAGAATAGCAAACCCCGCCCGTTGCAATAACGACCACTACTAACGATGATGATGGCTTATTCAAGTTAAACTATGATTGTTTGTGCAAATTCAAACATCGTTTTAAATCCTAACATGTGAGATGGTATCTAAGTCATTTAATACATTAAATCTACTATGTCCAAGTGATTTAGCAAGTGGATTCAATTGATTTATGTTATTCTAGCAAAAATTCACAGAGGGAAAGAGAGCCAGTGGGGACTAACTATTACAACATGGATGAATCTCGTCGACTCGACGCGCAAACAATTGAAAATAGATACAATTGATCTAAATACAATAGACTAATACCGATTAAACCACACGTCTAACCTAAACACAAATCACGTGCTAATAAGAAGGTTATGGCACACATAGACTTCGTCCTTAATATCTTTATTATTTTGCACAATCGCTTTAATTTAATAAATTAAATATTTCAATTTAATCAATTAAAACAAAGGTTTTGTAAGACATTTGACTCAAATAAATAAAGGACATTCGACGTTTAAATAAATTACATTACATGACTCGAGTTAATTACGGCAAACTTGCGATAATTAAATACAATAACAATCAAACTAAATTTCAATAATTAACTAATTGAAGCAATACAATCAATCAACAAAAGGGACTATGGCCGTGACACAACACGGACTACACAGTCTAAATAGGTTATCAAAATCAACTATTTTCATCGAATGCAATAGAATGGATGCTAAGCATGCTCATTCTAACTAGCGAGAACATCGTCATAAGAAGGGTTGAATTCATTAAATTCTTTAAGGAAGTTCATTTAATCTTATGTAAAAGTGAATGTATGACCTGTGAATGTATAATTCATTTAATTTGTATTCTACAAATTAATCTGGGTCAAGTTACGGTTTAACAAACAACATATTATTCATAACTATAAGCAAACATGTTATAATTATCAAACAATATTAACCAAGCAAATCAACATGTGATAACATACCAATTATTTCATAATTATGCATGTAAAACAATGAGTCAATTGCAAGAGAAAAAGGATTATACATCGGAGGTACTACCTCAGAGTAGTATGATTTTGAGTTTTTGTGCATTTTTTTTGAGCTTTTTAAAGTTTATAAATTAAATTTTATATCTTATATATAATGTTTTTTGAGTATTATTGTAATTTTTTTGAGCTTAATGTTTAAATTAATAAACTCAAAAACTTTATAATAAAACTATACTATACTCAAAAACTGTGACACCCTCAAATTTGCGGAAAGAAAAAAAATAATTTAAATACATAACGAAGGGTGTCATAAATAAAAAGGTCATTACAAAACGGAAATAATATTCTACAAAAGAAAAATACTAGACGGGAGACATATTCCCCGTATAAATACGGACATAAAAGAGTGTATAATAATATACAATCTAAGAACCGTATATAGGTCCAAGGTAAATACTTCGCTCGCTAGCTCGTCAATGTACCCCAAATATGCATCACCACCTGTTCGACCGCATTAAATATAAACACGGAAGCCACAGTCAGTGGGGAGTAACTCCGAGTTCTCCCAGCCACGAAATGTCGAGTTTAATGACACATGAATAACATAAAAGCAATGTATATGGAAAATACAAAACTTAAACATATATGATATGCTTTTCATGTTATGAAACAGATAACTAACAAATAACCTCGCATGTGAAAGCTATCATGTGAAACCGATAATAAACTATAACTCGAGGTAGGGAAGCTGGTATGCTAGCTCAGAGGTTCCTCTCAGAAACATGGCCATGATACACTCAAACCCTAATCAACACGTAATCATGTGAATCAGTTAACAACCAGTAATCCAAACTCTATCAATCTTAGCCGGCTTGCATCTCACCTTCTAAAACTCATAGAATCATCAAACATGAAAGGCCAATACGTCTACAAACAGGCATAAGTTCTTAGGACAGTCAATAGTCGACTTCTGTAACTCGAGGCTATACCACAAGGTAGGAAAACATCCTAGTCCTAGACTGATCAGACCTAGCGACAACAGCTATTCCTCTCCCCGTCCCATGACATAACCGTCTATGAGAAACTCTACTAGGCGACCCCCTAAGCAGAGATGGCTAGTACTTAAGCTGGCTCCAGTCCCAAAACGGATCAGGCAGCCATGCCCCGACTTGGATATACACCCACCAAGCCGAGACACAAAAGCTATCAAGCGGTGAACATATACTCGTTAAAGATAGTACGGGCCTATCAATGTCGTGGTCCAAGCTACTCATTTAGAATTAGCATGGTCAAGACGCCATATACTCATAATTCTCTATGGGTACTTAGTCAACACGACCCCAACCATATAATAAAACAGTCACGGGAAAAACATCCTATCATGTGACTAATTGCATATCAATAATAATCAAATATCATATCGCCTCATATCTACTAAGGCTAATTCATTAATTAAATACAACCTTACTTGAAGACAAATCCCCGACCCGAGGCCCGCGACGGTCATCAGTCAAAACGGGGCTGACTAGATCTTAGTTTGACCAAACCCGTTTGGCCAAACCGGCTAGAAACAGAGTCTTAGCCCTCGAGGCTTGAACATAAGAATCATCATATTCATTACATGTTATTTATTAAAAACTTCTAACATGTGAATTATTAAATCTTACGTAACCCCCCCCGCTTGACTTAAAGGCTATCAAATTAAACTACGATCTTGTATTATAATTTCTAACATGTGAGAAATAATAATTTTATGAAAAATCTTTTTAATTAAATATTTTACTTATTAATATTTCCCACTTGCTAAATATTACAAAACACGATAAACATGACGATAACTCAAAAACCGTCACAAGTCCCAAAGTGGGACCCACGGGCTGAGTTGGGCCGGACCCCACATGGGCCTGGATGGGCCCACGGGCCTGTTTTGGCTAAAAATGGCTGTTTTGACAATTTTAATAAAAAACCGTTTCTAATTATTTCCCGCATGCTTATCATAATTAAAACCCGTCAAAACCACAACATAACAATCAAACATCGACACAACCCAAAGACCAAAACCCGGACCCACCAAGGACCAGCCCAGACCGGCTGGACCGGCCTGAACCGGTCTGACCAGCCTGAACCGGCCGGTTCACAGACCACCATACCCGGCCACCTCCACGGCCACCACAACCACCACCCCAATTAAATTCTAACATGTTTTTAATTAACAAACATCCTTTTTTAACCATCCAATTCAACCATCAATCATACAAAAATCATGATTATAATTAAATCATACTAACATGTCTAGAACACTAACATATTAAAAATTCCATACAACATATAAATCATACTACTTAACATGTTACTACTAAAAATCATTAGTAAACATAATATGAACTAAAACCTAAGAAACTAAGGCTATGTGACATTATATCGTCGAGTAACTCGGAATCGTTACCTTAGCTTAGTTAAAATCAAGTAGCACCAAAATAATAAGAAGTATAAACTAAGAAACCCGTCTTCTAATCTTCCCCTAATATATACGAGTCACCAAACTCGTCTTCAAAATCTTCCCCTATAAGAACTGACAAGAAAAACATTATTAGAATTAAAAAGAGTATTTTCGCCTAGTAAAAGTCTTGAACTATTTTGACGGAATTGAAATATAACCGTACGTGGAAGATGCGGAGCGAAGAGAGAGTCTAGAAATATACATAGGGAGATTTAATTAAGAAATGCAAGATTTTATGAAGGTTTTGCTCAAAACGATGAAGAACGGTTGATGAACGATGAAGAACACGAAGAACGATTAAATAAAGTGATGTTTTGATCTTATTTTGATTTGTTGTAAAGTGAAAAGTTGTTGGGGAGTGGAAAGTGGAGTTGAGCCGTGTAATATAGGCCAAATAAAGGTGTTGAGTTTTGAAATTGTTGTTCCGTAATTGACTCGCGTTAAATAATTATTTTACGGTAAACGATTAAATATAATTAACGATAAAGTTAATTATAACAAATATCTAGATATTATTATTATTGTATCCAAAAGTAATGAAAATATCAAGGCCATTAGAGGACTTTTGAGCCGTGTGGTATGGTGAGCAACGGGTCTGTTTTTGCTCGATTTGCGTACGTTTCGTTAACTGATCGATAAAGCTGAAAATATCTAAGATATTCTTATTAGTTTAATCAAAAGAATTAAACTATCTCATGTGAGTGGAAAACGATGACATGGGCGCGTGACTCATGACAAAGTCGAGTTTCGATTTTGTTGCGCGCATTACGATGCGTCGGGAATAGTTAAATGACGTTCGGTTAAAACCGTAAACGTTATTCTTTAATTTCCGAATAAATTCAAAATAATTATATTAAATTATGATAAATCTTAATAAATCTAAATAAAAATTAATCAAAAATATTATTTTTTTAAATAAAATTTCGGTCTTCAAACTTATGAGGCGAGTCGGGAAAAAGTCAACGGAAGTCAAAGTTGACTGAAAAGTCGAGAAAAGTCAAAGATGACTTAAAAGTCAAGAAAAGTTTAGGACGACTTAAAAGTCAAGAAAAGTCAATGAAGACTTTTAAAAAGTCAAGAAAAGTCAAAGACGACTTAAAAGTCAAGAAAAGTCAAAGATGACTAAAAACGGGATTTTCATGAAATCTCTCAGAAATTCCAAATACGAACTCTGAATTTCAAAATACGACTCGAAACAATAAATTCTATTTTAAAAACTTAAGTCTGCTGAAAAGTGTTAGTAAATCTTTTTACTAGAAAAATTGGGTACTTTTCGGGTTGTTACAATCACCCCTCCTTTTAAAAAGTTTCGTCCTCGAAACTTATAAGAAGGAAAGTAACATATATGTAGGTCTATTTCGAAACTGTTAAAAATATACTTGTAATAAAAATACTGGGTCTTATCAATGGAACGGAAGGTTCTCATCTGCAGTTTAAGAACATCGACGTTCCAAGTCAAAGACTTTAAAAGATACATTTTCGCATCACTAAATGAGAAAACTAGTTATCGAACGTCTCCAATAACAAGTTTCAACACTCCTTGATGGTAAAATACTTGAAATCATAAAACATTTCTAAAAGCTTTTAATTCAAAAATTTTATAGTAAAAGTAATAACACTACTATCTATACCTAAAACTTCTAACTAAAGCGTCTAATATCCTATCTATACGAGATGACAATTGATAGAAGGAACGAAATATTCGAAAGAATAAATCGAATAGAAAGAAAGAAGAAAGAAGGAAATTTACCACCATACTACCTTCCATCTATGAAAATTCCAATGTCGATCGAAACTCGTTACTACTAACTGCAACCAAATCTAATCCTGAAGAGAGTGCACTATATCCTCAACATTTTCAATCATCCGATTCCTACCAAAATATTTCATAAGTATGACACATTGAGTAACAACTCCCAATTATTCAAATTCCATTAGAATCTTCTAAGGTACATCGAAACTATTATTGGAAATCACCATCACAATATTTATAATTAAGGAAACAAGACCGCTAACCACCACAAAGTAAAGAACTTACGATGAAATCCCTTAATCCAATTTATTCCAAAATATCATTACCCCAACTTATTTACAATGAACCCTCTCATCCTCAAAAGTTGAATCTCGAAACCTCAAAGAGATTAGTCACACAAAACTTATTTCACTTAACTGTTGCCAAACATAGGCAAATGTGACCGTAATCAATTTATCTATCTCTTCTAAACTCTCAATACATCGGTTTTTTTTTTTTTTTGCTTATAACAATATTCCTCAAGTTTGGTCATCCAAATCCAAAATTCCTCAAGGTAATTATTCCCCTTAGGGCCCAACATTTAAAACAACTATTTTTCCAAGTAACCTTTAAAGAACCACTAAAATCCTTAACCCCAACAACTAACCACCATTATGCTTGATTCGATCCTCAAAAGAAATGATATTGCAACTTCAAGCTTTCATAGTCTAAAACCACTAAGAGACTTTCCTCCTAAGTTTATCCTCAAATCCTTATAATCATCCAAACAACGAACTAGCTTAATACGGATGGCTCGGTACCCATATTCAAACTTCTTATTTACTCCAAATAGACATATCATAAGATGGTCTTCAAACCAATACTAAACTTCTAATTCCAAAAGACTAAATTACCAATGAGTTAAGAAGTAATAGCCAACTCATTCGACTTTACACCTTCGAATATCATGAACTATTTACACACAATTCATGACAAGCTTCAAGCATTAAAATCATTAAACAAACCTTACCACACTTTCCTCAAGGATACCCACTCTCACCACCATAGGGTGAAATTAGATCTATACCATTTCCTCAAATCACCAGTTCATTCTAACTAACACTAATATTCCACAAAATTCAAAGTTTTCTTCCGACTAAATATAATATACCGCATACAAATGGGTATGACATCCATACAAATGTTACAAGAGTAAGGTAAGAATACCAATGGTATAATGGAGGAACTATTAAGAGTAATTTCCAAGAGGTAAAAAGGTTGGAAGAGAAAGAAGCTCTTAAATAGAAGGAAGAGAGTATAATCCAATAAGGACGAGAGAATTCTAGATGAAGAAGGAATTACTTCAATTAGGCTTGTAAATCTTCAAATCTTCGGTAGAGGATACTCCTTCTAGGTAACACAGATCTCTTCTACACGAGGTCCAACCATCTTCATAAGAAAAAAAACAAATTAAGTTACTCCTAACAATTAGCATAAACAAATAGACTACAACATAAATCCTAATCTACCCATCCTACCATTCTATCTCACAAATTTATTATTTTATTAAGGTCAAGTTATTTATACAAGGGTACACAAACGTGCGTCGGGAGCAAAAATGCTCTGATACCAACTGTGACACCCTCAAATTTGCGGAAAGAAAAAAAATAATTTAATACATAACAAAGGGTGTCATAAATAAAAAGGGTCATTACAAAACGGAAATAATATTATACAAAAGAAATATACAAGACGGGAGACATATCTCCCGTATAAATACGGAATGAAAAGAGTATATAATAATATACAATCTAAGAACCGAATATAGTTCCAAGGTAAATACTTCGCTCGCTAGCTCGTCAATGTACCCCAAATATGCATTCACCACCTGTTCGAACGCATTAAATATAAACACGGAAGCCACAGTCAGTGGGGAGTAACTCCGAGTTCTCCCAGCCACGAAATGTCGAGTTTAATGAAACATGAATAACATAAAAGCAATGTATATGGAAAATACAAAACTTAAACATATATGATATGCTTTTCATGTTATGAAACAGATAACTAACAAATAACCTAGCATGTGAAAGCTATCATGTGAAACCTATAATAAACTATAACTCGAGGTAGGGAAGCTGGTATGCTAGCTCAGAGGTTCCTCTCAGAAACATGGCCGTGATACACTCAAACCCTAATCAACACGTAATCATGTGAATCAGTTAACAATCAGTAATCCAAACTCTCTCAATCTTAGCCGGCTTGCATCTCACCTTCTAAAACTCATAGAATCATCATACATGAAAGACCAATACTTCTACAAACAGGCATAAGTTCTTTCTTAGTCCAGTCATAGTCGACTTCTGTAACTCGAGGCTATACCAGACAAGGAGAACACATCTAGTCCTAGACTGATCAGACCGGCGACCACAGCTAGTCCAATTCCCCGTCTCATGTACATAACCGTACCACGAGAAACTCTCTATGCGACCCCTCAAGCAAGATGGCTATTACTTAAGCTGGCTCCCTTCCCAAAGCGTACTCTTAGGATGCCATGCCCCCCCTACTTGGAGATAAGCCCCCCCCCAGGGGCCGTGACCAAAGCTATCAAGCGGCAAACTCCGTATGCTCGTTAAAGATAGTACGGGCCTATCAATGTCGTGGTCCAAGCTACTCATTTAGAATTAGAATGGTCAAGACGCCATATTCTCATAATTCTCTATGGGTACGTAGTCAACACGACACCAACCATATAATAAAACAGTCACGTGAAAACATCCTATCATGTGACTAATTTCATATCAATAATAATCAAGTATCATATCGCCTCATATCTACTAAGGCTAATTCATAATTAAATACAACCATACTTGAAGACAAATCCCCGACCCGAGTCCCGCGACGGGTCATCAGTCAAATCGGGGCTGACTAGATCTTAGTTTGACCAAACCCATTGGATCAAACCGGCTAGAAACAGAGTCTTTACCACATAGACTTATACATAAAAGTCAACATATTCATGACATGTTCTTTTATTAAATTCTAACATGTGAATTATTATATCCTACCCAAAACCCGTTTGACTAAAAGGTTATTAAATTAACCTACGATCTCGTCTTATAATTTCTAACATGTGAGAAATAATAATTTAATGAACAACCTTTTTAATTAAATATTTTACTTATTAATATTTCTCGCTTGCTAATTATTACAAAACGCGATAAAAATGACGATAACTCAAAAACCGTCACAAGTCCCAAAGTAGGACCCACGGGCTGAGTTGGGCCGGACCCACATGGGCCTGGATTGGGCCCCACGGCTGTTTTGGCTAAAAGTGGCTGTTTTGATTTAATTTTTTCTAAAACCGATTTCTAATATTTTCCCGCATGCTTAACATAATTAAAACCCGTCAAAACAACAATTAAACAATCAAACATCGACACAACCTAAAGACCAAAACCCGGACCCACCATGGACCAACCCAGACCGGGTCTGAACCGGCCTGGACCGGTCTGGTTTGGTCCGGTTTAGTGCCACCAATTCGGCCACCACCCCTACAACAACACCAAATTGTTTCTAACATGTTTTAATTAATCAACACCCATTTTAACAACCAATTTAACCATCCATCATACAAAAATCATTATTATGAAAAATCATCCAAATTCACCAAGAACACTAACATATGAGAAATTTCCTAAACAACATAAAAATCATAACTTAATAAAAATCATCAAAATTCATCAACATGATAAAAACAACCCCTTATCATATTACTACTAAAAATCCACTAATCATAAAAACATGAACCAAAAACAAAGATGAACCAAAATCAAAAGAAACAAAACTAAAGGTTATGTTACTAACTAAAATCATAAATAACCATAACATGAACAAAAACTAAAGCCAACTAAAACTAAAGAAAACCAAAGCTATGTAACATATATTCGTCGAGTAACTCGGAATCGTTACCTTAGCTAGAAAAATCAATTAGCACCAAAATAAGAAGTATAAACTAAGCAACCCGTCTTCTAATCTTCCCCTAATATATACGAGTCACCAAACTCGTCTTCAAAATCTTCCCCTATAAGAAATGACAAGAAAAACATTATTAGAAGTAAAAATAGATTTTCCAGAATTAAAGTGTTGAAAACGATTTTGACGGAATTGAAAATAAACCGTACTTGAAGATGGAGAGCGAAGAGGAGATTCTAGAAATATAAGTTAGGACGGATTTAATTAAGAAATGAAGGTTTTATGATGATTTTGCTCAAGAACGATGAAGAACAATTGAAGAACACGAAGAACAAATGAAGAACGATTAAAGAAAGTGATATTTTGATCTTTATTTGATTTGTTAAAAAATGAAAAGTTGTTAGTGAGTGGAGTGTTGTGTGAGCCGTGTAAATATAGGCCAAGATGGATGTCGGGTTTTGAAATTATTGTTACGGAATTGACTCGCGATTAATAATTATTTTACGGTAATCGATTAAATATAATTAACGATAAAGTTAATTATACTAAATATCAAGATAGTATGTTATTAAAATGAAAAGAAAGAAAATATCAAGGTCAAAGAGAGGACAAAGGAGACGTGAGAAATGAAGACAAATCGGGTCTGTTTTTAAGCGATTGCGGAATTTAAGTTGACAGACCGATAAAGTTACAAATATCTTAGATATTATTATTCGTTTAATCATATTAATTAAAAGATCTAACATGAGTGAAAAATAGGTGACATGGGGCGTGTGAAATGGGTAGGAATCGGGTCTGATTTTGAGCGATTTGCGTAATTTAAACGGACGGATAGATAAAGCTACAAATATCTTAGATATTTGTATTAGTTTAATCGAAACAATTAAAATATCTCCAGTGAGTGGAAAACGATGACATGGGCGTGTGACTCATGCCAAAGTCGAGTTTCGATTTTGTTACGGGATTTACGATGAGTCGGGAATAGTTAAATGACGTTCGGTTAAAACCGTAAACGTTATTCTTTAAATTCCGAATAAATTCAAAATAATTAGATTAAATTATGATAAATCTTAATAAATCTAAATAAAAATAAATCAAAAATATTATTTTTTTAAAATAAAATTTCGGTCTTCAAACTTATGAGACGAGTCGGGAAAAAGTCAACGGAAGTCAAAGTTGACTGAAAAGTCGAGAAAAATCAAAGATGACTTAAAAGTCAAGAAAAGTTTAGGACGACTTAAAAGTCAAGAAAAATCAATGACGACTTTTAAAAAGTCAAGAAAAGTCAAAGACGACTTAAAAGTCAAGAAAAGTCAAAGATGACTAAAAACGGTCTTTTCATGAAATCTCTCAAAAATTCCAAATACGAACGCGGAATTTCAAAACAAGACTCGGAACAAAAATTCCTATTTTAAAAACTTAAGTTCTACTGAAAAGTGTTAGTAAATATTTTTATTAGAAAAATCGGGTACTTTTCGGGTTGTTACAATCACCCCTCCTTTTAAAAAGTTTCGTCCTCGAAACTTAGAAGAAGTAATGTGACATATATGTAGGTCTATTTCAAATCTTTAAAAATTATACTTGTAATAATAATATAGGGTCTTATCAATGGAACGGAAGGTTCTCGTCTGCAGTTAAGAACATCAACGTCCCAAGTCAAAGACTTAAAAAGATACATTTTCGCATCAATAAATGAGAAAACTAGTTATCGAACGTCTCCAATAACGAGTCTCAACACTCCTTGACGGTAAAATACTTGAAATCATAAAATATTTCCAAAAGCTTTTAGTTCGGTAATAATTCTACTATCTATGCCTAAAATTTCTAACTAAAACTTCTAGTAATAATCTACTACTAAATTCGA